>SNQJ01S0036043.1:24191-54917 GCA_010110895.2 Picea sitchensis | reverse complement strand
TGTGGTTGTAATAAATAATTCACTTTTTTTTCAACGAAAAATATACGCTTTATATTCAAAAGGATATAAAAGTGTACAATGCTAATGTGGCTGGTCTATCACAAGTAAACAAGATTATGCCTATGTCAAAAACTATCCAAGCTGATCAAAGATGTAACAAGTCACAACTGGACCAGTGTCTATCCTATGGGTGGGCCTCCTTCAAGGCTAGTGCATCTCAAAGAAGGATCCTCGAGGAAGGACCCTCATTTCCTTCTTCCCATCTAGTAAAGCTAATGTGGCCTGGAGGCATATACAATGCTTTTTTTGAGAGCATGTCAGCCTCATTATTTTCCTCCCTGTAAATGTGAAATGTAGTGAGATGATGAATCTGCTTGGTCACTTCACATGTTCTCTCCTTCCAGCTCGCCAGGTCCGCAACATGGAAGTCAGCGCGCCCATTTAGCCAATCGATAATAAGATTTGAGTCACCGAGCAGTAGGAGCTCATTGATGTGTAATCGGTTTGCCAGAATACATGACGCCCACGCTGCCAGGAGTTCAGCCTTTGTGTTTGATCCAGTCCCACAGTTTAGTGACCATCGGTAAACAGTCTGAGCATTTATAGCTATCATTCCACCTGCCCCACATAATAATCCTTCCTGTTGTGCCACTCCATTGAACCAAGCCACTACTTTATCTAGAGGAACGTTGAATATGGCTCTGAAAGGTTTTGTGGCCGGTGCCTGCTTTCTGCTCATGGCCATCTCGGCAAAGATAGCGCTGGCCACCCTGTGTGTGGAAAGTGTCTTGTCCTCAAACAAAAACCTCATTCCTGTGCTTCCATATATGCCAGCAAAGAAGTATAGGGAGCTTCATCTGGTTCGATGTGACTCGCATCCAAGTCTGGAAACACTGAGAGAGGCTGTTACCCGTCCAGTTTGATATGTGCAAACAAATCGGTGTTAGTAAATGCCATATGGCTCTGGTGAATGGACATTCTATAAAAACGTGGATGGCTGACTCATAATTTGAAATGCAGAGACAACAAACGTTGGGCCCCGACCATCCACGCGCTTGTAAGTTCGGCCACAATAAAATTTTGTTCTCAAGTAAGAGACAGATGAATATCTTTTGCTTGAGTGGGCAGTCGCTCCTCCAGATCTGTCCATGTTCACGCTCCCTTGATGATGACCAACACTTGGTAGCTAATGAAATGTAGGCATTTTTTGCGGTGAGGACACCAAATCTGTCCCCTCCCGTCCACATTAGAAAATCAGGCATGTTCTGTAGTTGGATGCCTAAATCTCTGAGTCTGAGCGTGTACCTGTCCCATTCCATAGCCTGATCAACAACCAAACCAATCTCCTCGCTGCTGAGCCAGCGGTCGCTCAAAAGACCATCGCTACTGGAAGAAATAAACTGATAAAGGAAGTAAAGATTTTTTTGGTGAAGGTGCTTCAGCAGTTCTGTGGAAAGCATGGCATGCTTGCCTAGTCCCAGCAAGTTGTCCCTCCCAACTTCAATCAGATGATCATTACCAGGAGCCCAAGTGAGCCATTGTAGAATGATAGGTAGGGTTGTTAATAGGTGTTTCCAGGTCTGAGAGCCTGCTGTGGGTCTCTCGGTGGCTGATCTGAGCCAGAATAGTACCGGTAACTGAGGGAAATATTTTGCCTTCATCACCTTGCTCCAGATACCAGGCTTCATAATAATGCGCCAGAGAGTGTTTGCCAAGAGCGCCCGGTTGAAGAAGGGCAGATTCCTGAGGCCCCATCCACCCATCTTCTTTGGTTTAGAAATGGTCTCCCAGTTACAAAGATGATATGCAGTAGTCTTACTGCCAGTCCAAAGAAAGGAGAAAATAAGCTGACGAATAGAGCTAAGAATTGTAGCCAGGATTTTTGCATGCGCCATCCAATAGACCGGAATGCTTTGTAACACAGCTTTTATGAGAATGTATCTCCCTCCCATGGTGAGTAACTTATTACACCAATGATGAATTTTCCTGTCAAATTTATCTAGGAGTCAAAGCCAATTTTTGTTTGTATATCTGGTAGATTTGATGAAAAAACCGAGATAGGAGAAACCCTCCTGTAGGTCTGCTGCGTTGATACCAAACAGATCTTTCAAATTTGTTGAGATAGGTTCCTGAGTATTTATTGCAAGAAAGAGAGATTTTTGTAGATTGATCACTAGTCCAGAGGCTGCACAGAAAGTACTAATGATGGAGTGAATAAGGGACCATTCGGCAAAACTGGCCTCTTTCAAGATTAGCACATCATCGACGAAAATAATGTGGAGGATGTGTGTCATCCCCGAGAAATTTACTCTAGAAAGTTTGCCCTCTGTTTGACTATGTTTGAGGAGGATGCTGAGCCCTTCAAGTATCATGATAAAAAGTAATGGTGATAGAGGGCATCCTTGACGGAGCCCTCTCTCACATCGAAAAGATTTTGTGGGTTCCCCATTGATCAATACAGCCATGGTTGCCGATGTAATACAGCTTAAAATCCAATTTGTAGTGACTCGCCCAAATCCACTCTGCAAGAGAATAAGGTGCAAAAAGTTCCAATTTACACAGTCAAATGCCTTCTTGAGATCCAGTTTGAGAAGAATGGCTTGTTGTTTTCTGGATTTTAAGGTGTGGATACATTCCTGTGCTACACCTACAGCATCTAATATCTAATAAATAATTCACTTACTAACAAATGTTGTATGTAATAAATAGTTTGATATTCTCTTTGAATTTGTTGAGTTGTTTTTGAAGTGTAGTAAATAATTAGTTTACTAACACATGCAATTGTAATAAATAAGTATATATTCTTTGAATTTACTTTTTGATTTGTATGTAATAAATAATTTGATATTCTATTTGAATTTAAGTAGTTGTTTTTGAAGTGTACTAAATAATTCAAATATTAATAAATATGTTTGAAAACCGCTCTGCAAGAGAATAAGGTGCAAAAAGTTCCAATTTACACAGTCAAATGCCTTCTTGAGATCCAGTTTGAGCAGTATGGCTTGTTGTTTTCTGGATTTTAAGGTGTGGATACATTCCTGTGCTACACCTACAACATCTAATATCTAATAAATAATTCAATTTACTAACAAATGTTGTATGTAATAAATAGTTTGATATTCTCTTGAATTTGTTGAGTTGTTTTTGAAGTGTAGTAAATAATTAGTTTACTAACAAATGCAATTGTAATAAATAAGTAGATTCCTTGAATTTACTTTTGATTTGTATGTAATAAATAATTTGATATTCTATTTGAATTTAAGTGGTTGTTTTTGAAGTGTACTAAATAATTCAAATATTAATAATATATTTGAAATAAATAATTCACCTACATAGTAGTTTGAATTATATTATAATTTATATCATGTTAGTATGTAATAAATAATTTGATATTTGCAATTTTGAATTGTAATAAATAATTGAGTTACTAACAAATGTTGTACGTAAAGTCCCCGAGATGCGGATAGTCGGTGACGGAGTGTTGTTGCCACTGCGGATGTTAAAGTCACCGGTTCGAAACTCCTGGGACAAAAATCCAACCATGTTAAGGGTTGGTGTGGCTCGTGCCTAAAAGTATCCCCGGCGATTTTGACGGCTTAGATGCCCCCGAATCGCGGTTTCTCAAGCCACTGTGTTAATCGCAGTCCCTCGCACAAATTAACAAACAAAAAAATGTTGCATGTGTAAAAAAATAATTTTTTTGAAGCATAATAAATAATAAACTTACCTCGTATGGGGTGACAGATGGGGAAGGAATGACATGTGGCTTCCACTTGAGCCGCGGTTTAAATGACATAGCCCATCAATTTAACGCTAACACTACGGATGCAGGGTAGCCATTACCGCTCGGCGATGGGAGGTATAGTCGAGCGAGCGAGCATTAACAACGCCGACGAGTGCATTGGTAAATTCAGTCTCGAGGTTTTGCATTTGGAATGTTGGTTTTCTAGATCTTCGCATATGGTTATGCTCTGGATCTGGAGGAGCAGGTGTTGCACAGAGTGTCTCATGCCCTCGTACACCAGTCTTGGGTGGGGTCTTGGTGCTAACACATCCGCTTTCACTCTGTGCACGTCTGGGAGGCGGCTTAGCATCATGCCAAGGCAAGGGGGGGTGCCTCGACGAGGTTCAAACTGGTATGCCCGCAAGGAACAACGACAACGTAAGGAGCAGCTCAAGCGCGCTCTAGTCATTGCCACTTAGATGCTAAGGCAAAGGGCTCGCACCGAGGAGAAGGCCCTGAACTCCATAATTGCAGAGAAGGGAATTGGATGCAACAATTTGGGTTCCGACGATTTAGAGGAACAAATGTAACGGCTGCATAGTCGGTGCACCTATCGCCGAGGACCTGTCGACCATGGCAGCTCCGAGCAACAGGACGGAGGCTGGTAGTGGTGATGAACGTCACACCTTCAGATTGATGGACGACGTGCCGGTTGCATCATTGAGGAGGAGACTCCTTGGCGGAGCATGAATACCGCTTGTCACGAAGACGCCAGACGGAAGCATTTGAGAATAGAAGGGTCGGCAAAGTAACGAAGTTCGGGACGGCAGACCGCTTCGGAAGTAAATGGAGAACCGACGCTACAAGCCGAGACGGTAGATCGGCGGTGGTGACATGCACGGCTTTCACGAAGAACACCTTGTCACCGTTGTTCGAAAGCCCGAGGCCACATGGCTGACCCGGAGCACCGAGCACTCATAATGGGACGCTTTGATGTCCCGCTGCTCGATGCCCACTCTAAGCCCACACTGCCAGCAGTGTCCACTCGCTCAAATATTCGGCCATCCCTACTGGCTCCACGCGGGAAGACCAACCAAGGCGACAGTCATCAATTCTCATAGGTTTTCATGTTTTATGCGGTTTAAGCTTTATGTTAATGCTTTTATACTCACTAGATCGGCACCTCGCTCGGTTTCCCTCTCGGGCGCAATGTGCCAACGGATAATAGGTGTTTTGCCTTGTCTCTATGTTGGTTTCCTGCCTCCCGACAAAGATTTTGGATCGTGCTTTAGATCGCTGATCATGTAAACTCAAGTACAGATTTTGATAATATATGATAGCAGATCTCCCTTTTTATTTAAAAAAATAAAATAATAAACTTATTAACAAAATGTGTTTGTAATTAATAATTTGATATTCTTTGAATCTAATTGTTGATGTATTTTCTAACGATATCATTACAACAACCAAACACGTATAACATATCATTTTTTTCCCCCTTAAAGTTATGTTGGAAAAATTTAAACATCGTGATAGCCAGTCAATCACGTCATTTACATCAATCCATAAATTAACTAAATAATGAATAAGCATTAATAATCCAATACAACACATCGCTAACATATCGTGACCATGAATCATGACATGCACATCAATGTATTGACGTATTAATTACAGTAGCCCAACATTTTTTTAATTCTACCATTAAATAATGACGTGATACAATACAATCTTAAACTTTCAACGCATCTCATAAGGACCATCAATCCTTCAATTTTAAATCCACAATTAAACATGTTGTAAGGTTATCCATTATCGCATAAACATTAAAAATATGTTGCTTGCGAGAGTAATAATTTTTGAACATTCTCATGTCAACTTAAGTAATAGCTTAGGAGTACTAGTCATTTAATAAGCCATAAATCAATCATTCAAGATGCAAGATTAATAATACTAAAATCCTGTGCAACAGAATAAAGAAGAAGTAATTGCTGCCCACTTAAATGAAGGTGCACAAGAAATTTTATTATTTAGTTGTAGTAAATCAATGGCATAAGGAAACTACAAAAAATATTCAATACATCATTTTATGTGTGTAAAAATTATCTATGTGCAAGAGAATGAAAGAAGTAATTGCTGCTCACTTAAATAGTAAGGCGAACAAGAAATTTATTATTAAGTCAGAAAATCAATGTATGTAAGGGAAACTCGCTGCTACAAAAAAATCATTCAATACATAATTTTTATGTGTGCGAAAAATTATCATCTAGAACATAATATCTTCATCACTTCATCACATACTACTAGCACAAGAAGTCTAAGGTCCCAAGTTTCAACGACAGTACATTATAATTTAACTTGTGAAAAATCTATTATCTAGAGAAAGTGTTACTTTCATTAATTTCCATTTGTGCAAAACGCTCAATAGCTATCAACATATACATTACATCAATTCCAACATCAACTAGATTGACAATCAACATGAAATATCATGAATCAGGGTGCATGAGAAACCTAAATTTCTACATCAATCGAACATCTTGATGATTAGTTATTCAAGTGCGATAAGTTTCTATTACAAGGTGCATCAATTAAGGGATGCACTTAGACATCAATGAAGCATTCCATAACAAACCGCATTTAAGACTAGTTATATATCAACATTAAATCTAGCTTAGCAACCATTCCCTTGATAAATCATATATCAACTTATTTAAAAAATGCAAGAGTAACTAAATTCCAACAATCACAATTCATATAAGTAAGAGTGTAAGATAACAAAGTTTAAAACATTCTTCACATGATCAATATTTTTTTTTTTGTAAGTAAGAGTATGATATATTGAGTTCCTTCAAAAGACTGGTGAAAGTGCCAGATTACATCCATAGATATAACGGCCTCGGATCATTTCCAACAGAGGGGGAAACCAACCAAATTTAAAAGTTTGCTAAACAGTTCTAGGAGTAAACAGATAGTGAGTATGAGCATGCTTGCAAAAGAAAACTAGCTAGGATTGACAAAAAATTTACTGAAACACAGTTAGACACCTGGATCCACTAAGTAGGTGAGTTCGGAGTCCCAGATCATCTCGGTATTTTCTCTGTCCATCGCTCGCTCGGCCACTAGCGCCTCCATCTGCTGTTGTTGGCTCGTTGAAGCGATGCATGTCGTCCCCTCGCTGTCGGCTCTTTGCTTTGAGGTGTTGCCAAGATGAGTCGTTGCATGGGGCACTTCCACCGAGGAGCCTCCACCCGGGTGAGATGGAAAGGTCGCACTCATGGAAGCCATGAGATGGAGCAGCGTCGTCACCTTGGCGTTGGTAAAGTTTACGCAGAAGTGGAGGTCGTCTATCTCCCTTCGTAACTCGAACACCAGGTCGTAAATATTGTCAAGAGTATCCCGGAGCTGCACTCCCGTGCTGGAAACGGGAACCTTATGCGCATAATTGCCTGGTCTGCGGGGAGAAGGGGGGTCTTCTGCAGAGTGCCGAGGTGGAATCGCAGCGGTGGGAGGATGCCGTAGCTGCTCCACTGGGCGGGTCCGCATGGAGGAGGATTACAACTAAGAACTATAGTCCCGTATATGGTTGGCGTAAGGTGAGGCTAGAGGGATGGTCTTCGGTCGCTGGGGAGCCCCGCTGGGCTTCCCCAAGGCCACGGTACTGGAAACAGGTGAGGGATGAGGCTACCACCCGCAGAGGCGCGGTGGAGGCTGGGTGAGAGCACACTAGGTGCACCAGGGAGTGAGTGAAGTTCGCCCAAGAGCATGCAGGGGAACGCTCACCACCCCTGGTGTGGAGACTATGCACCGAGAAAACAAATGATAATCCCATCTGCGTGATAGTAATGATATGGAGAACCCAAGAGAGTGGAAGCACACAAACCTTTATTGCTTGCGTACAATCCTTAATGGATGGATGCATCAGATTAATGCTGGAGGGCGGTGATGGGTTCCGGCATGGACATATCACATGGCCTCGTGCTCGATGGCCTGATGCCAACCTCCTCCATCAGATGCCCCCGGTACAAGAATAACATTCCCATCCGGGGATCAATATTTTATTTGTAATGGTGCCAACAAACATCTAATTTATACCCACGCACACGATTAATCAATTACATAATTCAACAATAAATCCTCATAATTTTCAAGATGTGTCTTGATCTAATCACCAATTAAAAAAATCAAAATCATTTATTTCGCTCATAATCTTAATCAATTAATTAAACATACATCACCATTATTCATGGCGCGCAAACAATCTAATTATTCAATAACATCATAGTCCATGGCGCAACGTAATATACTCGCTTATTCATTTATTCCCTAACATTTTTAGTTGCGCGAGAAGTAAACTACCCACAATACCATCCATACATTTCTTTATACCATGGTGCAATAAGTATCAATGTGAATTTTATTGCACAATATGAAATCATAATTAAGAAGGCCCCTACTAAATTAATCTTCTCTCCATTTATGACAATTATGAAAATGAAAGGGTTAGCATTGGTCAATAGAGAATCCATTCAACCCTCGAAATAATTGGATATTATAACTCGTAAAAGGATGAAGTTTATATGTCTAATTAATTATGAATACATATAAATTATTAATTAATTAATTACAAGATAGAGTTGAAGATCCTTTGAATATCTTTTAACTTACAACTACACACAATTGATTGATTTAATTTCAGACGCAAGTTAATGCTGATTTGAGATTGTTTAACTTCTTTCCATTACACAAATAACACTAATTAATAACCATCTAAATCACAAAAATAACTAATTCAATTTGATCTTGCAAGGAAAATTAAACATAAAGCAGGAACTTAAGTCCATAGAGGAGTAACGAACCATCTAATTCAAAACAACAAGGGGTAAATCCACCAAAGAGAAATCTCCATATTCATATTGAAAGATGTGAGTTTCACTAAAACGTTTTTGTTTTTTTTAAACAACACAACAGGGGTAATTCTCTGGTGAAACCGACACTAGGGAGAAGCAAATACAATCCACAAGGTCCTTAAAATGTAGGGGGGATAAATCTTTGACACCACCTCCATTGATGAGAAGGAACGTAGGCTAAATCTCATTGCAAAATGAAGAGAAGCACCAGGTACAACGCAAGGTGGTTCCTCCAATACACAAAGTATTTTACCCACAAATAGCTCGCTTATATGTGTGTTTATGATAAATAATTCATTTACCAACAAAGCGTGCCTGTAATAAATAGTTTGATATTATCTTCGAATTTGCTAAGTTGTTATTTAAGTGTAATAAATAATCCACTTAGTAACAAACATATTATAAGAAATAATCCCATAATCTATATGATTTTCTTATTGATGTGTATGTAATAAATAAATCACCATCAACATTTTATGTGTTTGTAATAAATAAATATCTTATTAACAAAATGCTATTGTAACAAATAATTTGGTATCTTTTTCATATTTACTCTAGTTGTTTTTGATATGTTTGTAATAAATAATTCCCTATCTAACTAATGTTGTTTGTAATAATTAATTTGATACCTTTTAAATTAACTTATTGATGTGTTTGTAATAAATACCCATTTAGGCAACAAATTGTGCTTGTAATAAATACTTTGTTATTATCTTTGAATTTGCTTAGTTATTTTTTAAGTGTAATAAATAATTCACTTAATAACAAATGTGTTTGTAACAAATAATTTGATATTCTTTAAATTTACTAATTGATTTGTTTATATTAATAGAAAATGTTGTTTGTAATAAATAATTTGATATTTTCTATTTTAATTTACATATTTGTTCTTGAAGTGTAATAAATAATTCAATTTATTAAAAAAAAAAAAATGTGTTTGTAATAAAATAATTCAATTTACTAACCAATGTGTTTATAATAAATAATTCACTTACTAATAAAAGTGTTTGTAACAATTAATCATATACTTTGAGTTACCTATTGATGAGTTTGTAATAAATAATTACTTACAAACAAATGTTATTTGTACAAATAATTTGATATTTTGGAATTTACTTATTGATGTGTTTGTAATAAATAATTCACTACTAACAAATGTTGTATGTAATAAATAATTTGATATTCTTTGAATTTACTTTTTGAATTTGCTGAGTTGTTTTGAAGAGTAATAAATAATTCAAATATTACACAAATGTGATCAGTAATAAATAATTAGATATTCTTTGAATTTGCTTTTGATTTGGTTTGTAATAAATAATTTTGATATTCCATTTGAATTTAAGTAGTTTCTTTGAAGTGTAATAAATAATTCAAAATATTAAATAATTCACTCTACATAGTAGTTTGAAATTATATTATAATTTATATTATGTTAGTATGTAATAAATAATTTGATATTTGCAATTTTTGAAGTGTAATAAATAATTCAGCTACTAACAAATGTGTCTGTAAAATAATTCACTTATTAACAAATGTTATTTGTAATAAATAATTTAATATTTCTTTTGAATTTACTTAGTTGTTTTTAAGTATACACAATTAACTTATTAACAAATATGTTTGTAATAAATAACCTGATACTCTTTGAATCTACTTATTGATTTCTTTTCTAACGACCTCGTTACAACAACCAAACATGTATAATAGATCAAATTTTTTTTCCCTTAAAGCTATGCTGGGAAAAATTTAAAGATCATGATAAACAGTCAACGTTCTCTACACATCAATCAATAAATTAATAAAATAATAAATAAGATAATAATCCAATAATGGCACATCAAGGTTATATCATCACCATAAATCATGACACACACATCAATGTATTGACATATTAATTACAATAGCCCAACAACTTTGCATTCTACCATTAATAATGACATGATACAATGTATCTTAAACTTTCAACTATCCTTGCTGCCAGACCATCAATCTTCACTATAAATCCATTAATTAAACATATGTCGACGATTATCCATTAATATCATTATCTATCGTATATCAACATTAAAATATAATGCTACTCATGAGTAATAATTCTTGAACATTCTCATGTCAATTTAAGCAATAGCTCGGGAGTACCAGTCATTAAATCAGCCATAAACCAATCATTCAAGATGCAAGATAATAAAGAAGTAATCATTGCCCACTTAAATAAAGGCTCACAAGAAATTTTATTATTTAGTCCTAGTAAATCAACGACGTAAGGTAACTACAAAAAATCATTCAATATCATTTTATAAAAGAAAAATTATCATCTAGAACATAATCCTTCATCACATACTATTAGCTCAAGAAGTCTAAGGTCGTCCAATTCATTTAATACATTATAACTTAACGCTCGTAAAATCTATCATCTAGAGAAAGAGTTACTTTCATTAATTTCCATTTTGCACAAATGGAAATTAATGAAAGTCAAACGCTCAATATCTATCAACATTCATTATATCAAGTCCACATCAACTAGATCGACAATCAATCTAAATTATCACACGACTCATGCACTAGAAACTGCAAATTTCTAAATCAATCAAACATCTTAATGATTAGTTATTCTAGTGCAATAAGATTCTATTACAAGCATAAATCAATTAATGGACGCAATTAGACATCAATGAAGCATTCCATAATAAACTCCATTTAAGACTAGTTATATCAACATTAACTCTAGGGCATGCAAGCAAACTATCCCTTGATTAGTCATATATCAACTTATTTAACAACGCAAGAGTAACTAAATTCCAACAATCACACTTCATATAAGTAACAGTGTAAGATAACAAAGTTTAAACATTCAACATTCTCATGATCAAGGTGCAAAGTAATCTACTTTATTTTATTTTCTACATGGTGCCAACAAACATCTAATTTATACCTAGCCACACGATTAATCAATTACATGGTTCAACAATAAATCCTCGTTAACTTCAAGATGTGTTTGTGATCTAATCAACGAATTAAACACAAATCAACATCATTTATTTCTCTCATAATCTTAATCACTTAATTGAACAAACATCCATCATTATTCATGGCTACAAAGTAACAATTATTCAATAACATCATAGTCCATAGCGCAAGTTAATCTAATCGCTTATTTGTTTATTCCCGAACATTTTAGTGGCACGGTGCAAATCCACCCAATAATACCATCCATACATTTTTTTTATACCATGGTGCAATAAGCATCAATGTGAACTTTTATTGCACAAAAGTAAACCGCACACATGGCAATATGAAATCATAATTAAGAAGGCCCCTAGTAAATTAATTTTCTCCACATTTATGACAATTATGAAAATGAAGGTTTAACATTGGAATAATAGAGAACTTACGAACTTGGAAATAATTGGATGTTATAACTGGTAAAAGGATGAAGTTTTTATATATGTCTCCACTAATTATGAATACATATAAATACCATATTAATTAATTAGTTACAAGATAAGGTTGAAGATCCTTTGAAGATCTTTAAATTACAACTACATGCAATCCATTGATTTAATCTTTATGACGTAAGTTAATATTGATTTGAGATTGTTTAACTTATTTTCCATTACACAAATAACACCAATTAATAACCATCTAAATCACAAAATAACTACTTCAATTTGTTCTTGCAAGGAAAAATTAAACATAAAGGTGAACTTAACTCTGTTGGGAGGAGCAACGAACCATCAACCAAAGCAACAAGGGTAACCACCAACAAGAGAAATCCCCCCTCCATATTCATATTGAAGTATGGTTTCACTAAAAATTTTCTAAATACAATGAGGTAATTCCTCTGCGAAACCGGCTAATTAGGAAGCAATTACAACCACAAGGTCCCAAATGCGTAATGGATAACCGGCAACTTCAATCTCCGCTTGAGGATAAGGGAACATAGGCGAACCATGCCAAAATGCGCAGAAGCACCAAGTAATTAATGCAAGGTGGTTCCTCCACACACAAGGTATTTTACCTACCTAATATCCTCGTGAGAAATAGTGCTGAAACGAAGTGGTTTCTCCCAACTCACAGTTGTTTTACCCACCTAAAACCTCACGTAAGAAATGGGTAAACGCCAGTTGTTTATCCCACCAACTCATAGGGTGTTTTACCAATGAAACTCGCAGAAGAAAAGGGAAAACGCTTGTGGTGTATCCCCCCATCTCACGGTTGTTTCCACCCACAAGATTTGCAGAGAAAAAGGGTAATTTTCGGAGGGTTATTGATGTAGGAGCATCACTAATATCAAGCTTATCCGAAATACCAAGCCGGGCGACAATCGACAAGCCAGCTAGCACCTAATTTTGAAAACATCTGGAAAGTTGTTGCGCTAACATTAATGTGGAAATTTAATGAAGGCGAACTTGTATATTGTAAATGGACCTTGAGAAGATTGGGTTCTCGCGGTTTAGTAGGTAGTTGAGGCATTTAAGATAATTAATGTAAAGTAGATAGGAATTTAATTCTAGATTAGACTCGCTTGAGAGCTTAAGAGGGAAACGGATATAGACACCCTAATAGTATTGTATCATTGATGGGAAAATTATTGACGCGGAGAAGAAGAAGAGCATGCGAGAGATGTAAGAACACCCATGTACAACATTTGGATTAATAGGAAAGCTGATTCAAATTCATGGTTTCAGGTTTGTTCTCACGCATTGATGTTATGCTCATGAACGATTGCTTTCCTCAAGTATACATTTGCTTTATGTGTTGTGTATATGGGATTTCGCCGGTTGAAATGAAGTCCGAGAGGAAGAAAGAATGAGTTACAATTGTTTATCCGAGTTGGTCTCATGAGTGCAAATAAGAGTCTCCGCAAGGAGTGCACGACGTAAGGCCCGTGGGAGTTTAGATTTTGTTTTCATTCACTCAGAAGTGCAGTTTGGGCACAGGAGTCGCGCAAGGAGTGCACAGGCCAAGTGAAGTTCAAGGTTGCTTAACCCTCGGTAAGAGTTGATGACTACCGCCGCAGTGCGCAGAGTAGAAAAGATTCAACACTTGGGAAGTTGTTTCGAATGTCCCACAAGGAGTGCAGGGTTCTTTGAAAGATTCAGAGGTGGTAAAGCTCGGGAGGTATAGGACCTTCAAGTAAACACCAAGAGAAGCACAAGGAGCGAAAGCAAGAAGCATTTAAACAAGCATGCCAACAAGTAGTGTGCAGGTGGACAAGTCTTCGAGGAGGAGTATTTGGTTCATTTCGCAGAACTCATCAAGAGAAACGGATTCGCCGGTATTCTTTGAGGAGAATTCGTGACATCCCGCGGATCGTCAAATCTCACAAAGGTGCAGGGAGAATATAGAGACGTATTCTTGAGAGGTTAAAGGCTCAGGAGGGATAGATCCGTTAATCCATGTCATCCAGGGATGGTGGATCACTCACGGAATCGCCATCGGGATTTCGCGGAGGGAAGAGTCGCAGATTTGGTAGCTAAAATCGCGTGGAATCGCGATATCCGATATCCCGATGGCTACGTAAACAATGTGGGACCACAAGAGTCAGAGAGAATACAGGTGGCATAAGTCATCAGAATCTCACTGCGAGAAGTCCCCAAATATCAGCATTAGGATTCTCGATCTCGCGAAGTTTGAATTCCCACGAGATAAGGGACCATTGAAAAATCAAAGCCGCGAGCTCATCAGAGTTTCAGCATATCGGGGTTTGGGAGTCGGTAAAGCAAGTTGTTTGACATCGCGAAAGGGCTAACCGTGATAGAAGAAGTCTTGATAAGAGAGGGAAAAGGGTCACGCTGGACTCAGATCGGTTTTGAGTTTCTCAGGAGCCTACGCCGACCTTTGATTCACGAAATCACGGGTCCGATCTTCCGACGAAGAAAGGATTCTACCGAGTTTGTCAGGGTGCAGGGATTCCCCGATAGGGAATAAGAGAACCTTTAGAGTTCTTCAACTGAGAGAAAAGAGAAGATCCCGTGATGGATCGTGTTTGCGAAGCTGCCAGTCAAGGCCGGGCTTGGTATCGAGTACGTAAAGGTTCTTGATTGTGAAGCAGAGAAGATAATTCCCACCATGTCGACTGTGAGAAGGATCGCCGCTATGACACCCGGATCCGGGTGAGGATAGGGAAATGCCGAGAAGAGGCAGGCAGATGACAAACCCAGCTATGGAGAGAGAGATGCATGATCTCCCGAAATAGACTCAAGACATGGTGGAGCGCGAAAGATCTACGTACCAGCAAGGTGGGATCTCACGATTCTGAAAGAGAAATTGAGGTTGAACACGAGGAAGAAGTTGTACTGAATATGCAGCAAATGAATGCTTGATCAAAGCTATTGCAAGGATGGATGCAAGAGCAAAGATGACATTCTGTTTTATGAGGGAAACTTGATGCAGAGGAGCTTCTAGGTTGGATTAGAGCTATGGATACATACTTCAATTTTCATGAAGATGTCGAGGGAAGACAGAAGGTCAAGCACGCTGTCACACGTTTTAAAGGACATGCACTACTGGTGGTGGGATGAACTACAAGCTGATAGGATCACTGCAAGGGCAAGCGTAAGATCAAGAGTCGGGACAGAGGATCATGTAAGATGAAAGTTTAAATTCATCCCCGTGGGATTATCAAACTACTCGCTCAGAGAATGCAACTCCAAAACAAGCTACGAGAGGAAAGAATATACCAGAATCTCTATAAACCTAACACCGAGGAGGCCGAGAGCCATGATGAGAAGGTTGCCAGATACATGAAATGGCCTGAGATATGATATCCAGATGAGATGAGCATGGTAACCATCCTAATCCAAGTGGGAAGATGCTTATCAAATGGCTCGAAATGAGGGAGAAGATGACCCGAAAGTAGGGTCGGCGAGGTTGAGGCAGAAGTCAGCCCGTGAGAGGAAAATCTGTTGCCCAAGACAAATATCATAAGTCCAAGGAAGACTGGAAGAAACCTCAAACCTCAGAGAGAGGGGTGGAACCTCACAATGAGGGCGTAAACATGCTAAACAATCTGGCAAACATAATGAGCGTAAAAGGAGATTATGCCTAATAATAACACTTTCTCCTCGCATTCAGAGGCACTGTAAGAGGAAGAGGGAGTAACATACTGCTTCACTACGTGGGAAGAATGGGCACAAGTCTTACAGTGTCTAGATAAAAAGAAGAACATTGGAGAGCTCTACATCGCTGGAAGGCTAATGTGCATGGATGTGGAGGCGTAAGACGCTTTACCATGAAGATCGTTGATGATGCTAAAAGTCCTTTTAACACCCGAGAAAGAGGTGGAGAATTCAAATTCAAAGACCGACTTTTTTGGACTGTTTGCAAAACCAAAGATGCAGCATGAAAGGTCATTGTAGACAAAGGGTAGCACGGATAATCCCGCATTCACAGAGATGTATAAAGAAGATGGATCCGAGACGACCGATCATCCGAAGCCCATACATAGCTCGCGGCTTAAAAGCGACAATCAGTAACCGCCACTAAATAATGCTTGGTGGAATTCAAGATAGGAGGATATAATGATAAGATATTATGTGATGTCACTCTATGGATGTTTTCATCCTGATGTCAAGTAGACCATGGCAATATGTCATGAATGTGATTCATGACTAACGAACACATTAACCCGGAGAAGAATGGAGGACACGTGATGTTGCCTCCCGGAGCAAAAATAAAGGTAAAATCGAGGTAAGAAACACCGACTCTCATGAGTGGCTGTTCTACAAAGGTTAAGAAGGAAGATGAACAGTTCATTGTGGCTCCAGTTTCCAGGATCGACTGAATAGCACAAGATGTGGATGATTTACCAAAGGAGGCTCAGGAACTGCTATCACACATTGTAGTGGGGACGACTACCTTCGCCATTGCCACCGGATCGTAAGTCCGAGTCATCATATCGATCTCATACCAAGGGCTGGCTTCAACAAAGCCAAGTACAGATTGATGCCGCAGAGAATGAAGAGGTTAAGAGGCAAGTCCAGGATTTATTGGACAGCGGTTTGGTTAGGGAAAGCCCGAGTCCATGTTCTATTCCAATAGTACTCACCAAGAAAGACGTAGGCTGGAGGATGTGTACTGATCTGAGGGTGATCAACAAGATAACCATCGAGTACAGATTTTACTACGAGGATGGATGATCCTGGCTGGATTGTTTGAGTGGAGAAAAATAATTTTCAAACATTGATTTGAAAAAAGCAGTATATCACCAACCGCATGTGAGAGAAGGTGATGAATGGAAGACAACATTCAAGACAAACCAGGGTTTGTGGCTGAATGGCTTATTATGTCGCTTGGCTTAACAAATGCGCTGCACTCGAAGGAGGTTGATGAACGGCATTGAGGGATTTCATCGTGAAATTTGTCATTGTGTATTTGATGACACACCGGTTTTCAGTAAAAGAAGTGGAGCATCCTAAGCATTTGGCTACGGTGATGCAGAAACTATAGCAGGAGAAGCAGTTGATAAATATGAAGAAGTCCTCATTTATGAAGACAGAGCACATTTACTTAGTATTTGTTATTTCGACAAATGAGTTGAGGATGGATCCGCATAAGGTGGAAAGGATCAAGAATTGGCCATCATCAAGAAATATTTTCGGTGGTGAGAAGTTTTCACGGATTGGCTAGTTTCTACCGGAAGTTCATCAGTAATTTTAGTGGGATTAGCGCAATGATGATGGAAACAAAGTTGAAGAAAAGACATAAATCTTTTCAATCGGACTCAAGAGGCCGAGAAGAGCTTCAACTGCTAAAGAGGAAGATTACTGAACAACTAGTTTTGGTGTTGTTGGATTTTAAGACATTTCAGTGAAATGCGATGCAAGCGGATTTGCAATCGGTAAGGGCCTTGAGTCAAGATGAGATGCGTCGATAGCATACTTTAGCGAAGTCAATGAGGTGAAGTTGAAATACTCCACTTATGATAAGGGAGTTCTATGCTATCATACATGCATTGAAGAAATGGGGCATTACTTAATCCTGAAAGAATTCGTATTGTACGCTGACAATCATGCACCGCAATTTGTGAATCAACGAGAGAAGTTGAATCAAAAACATATCAAATGGGTTGAGTATATATGAACAATTTTACCTTTGTGATTAAACATATTTCAGGCACCGCTAACAAAGTTGTTGATGCTTCGAGTAGGAAATGTTTTAATAGCTTAGTTCCAAGTCAAAATCGCTATTTTACGACCTCGTGGGACATGTACAGAGATGATCGTGATTTCCAAGGAGGCGAAGCAACCGAGAATCCAATTCTCGGAGACGTAATCCCGTGGACAGAATACATGATTCATGAAGGATTGATTTTCAGAGGCAATCAACTCTGCATTCCAAATTTCCAAGGAGAGAGAATCCCATAAAGGAGAAACATAGTGGAGGTGTAGCCGGACATTTCAGCCATGACAAAACATTCACAAAACTGAACGAGTCATATTTTACCGGAATGCGAAAGGGATGTCAAGAGATTTGTAGATTGTGTAGAATTTTCCAAAGATTCAAGGGAAGGAAGCATAATGCGTGATTTATCAACCATTGCCCATACCGGAGAGGCCGGGGGATGCGATTAGCATGGATTTGCGGTTAGTTGTTAAGGACACAAAGAGGTGTTGGATCAATCTTTGTGGTAGTGGGATGATTTTCCAAGGATGGCACACTTCATCCCGCATGTCAAAAGACCAGCTGACACGACCACATCACAACCCATTTTTCAAAGAGGTCATTCGAATCCATGGGTCATCGGTGAAGTATTGTTTCCGATCGAGATACCAAATTCATAGGAAATTTTGAGGATCCTTGGTGGAAGAAGCCGGAACTAATTTGGCGCGAAGTTCAAATATCATCATCATATGGATGGATAGACATAAGTGGTAAAAAAAGTTTGAGACTTGTCGAGAAGTTTGCGACGAAAGCACCATGCTACCTAGGTAACTTCATACACCGCTAGTACGAGTTTGCTTTATAATGACCTCAAAGAAAACGATAATGCGGAAGAGTCCATTCTCAAGTTGTCTATGGCATTCAAATTGAGGGGAATTTCTAAACGAGGGATTCAAAACGATGGCTACTAGAGCTAGTAATACTCTCGGTTACGAAGGAACTTCACTGCCAGTGAAGCAACACCGAATCAAGTCGAGTATAAAATGCCAATGGGAGATCACAGAGATACATAAGTACGGACAGACCGCGTAAGAGCTCATGGACATGAGCCCACAAAAATTTTCAAGTGAGGAGTATTGATGCGAGCATCGCCAACATCGTAGCGAAATAAAATAAGCGAAAAGCCGGCGACGTTTGGACAATTATCGGGAATTTTGAAAACATCTTTGAAAATTATTGATGCCCGAACATTAATGTGGAAATTTAACGAAGGCACACTTGTATATTGTAAATGGACCTTGAGCAGATTTCTCTCTCATTCCTTAGTAGGTAGAAGGCATTTAAGATGGTTAATGTAAAGTAGATAGAATTTAATTCTAGATTAGAATGTTTGAGAGCGTAAGAGGGAACGGGATATAGACACCTCATTGTGTATTGTATGATTAGATGGGAAAATTATGATGCAGGAGGAAGAAGAAGAGCAATGGAGAGTCGTAAGAATACCCACAAAATGCATATTTGGATTAATAGAAAGCTATTCAAATTCATGGTTTGTATTGTTCTCTATGTATTGATGTTATGCTCATGAATGATTTATTTCCTCTAATACACGGTTTTATGTGATGCTGTGACATGATTTCATGGTTGAATTGGAAGTCCCAGAGGAAGACATAATGAGTTTTAATTGTGTCTCTATCTGAGCTGGAGTTCCCGGAAGGAGTGTAGTTGAAGAGTCCGCAAGGAGTGCATTGACAAGGCTCTGCTGTGGAGTTTAATTTTGTTCTCATTCACCCACAAGTGAAGTTGGGCACATGTGAGTCATGCAAGGAGTGCGCAGGCCAAGTTAAGTCTTAGAGTTGCGATTCTGAGTAGAGTATTCGAAGACTGCTGCTGCAGGAGGCACACAATCAAAAAGATTCAACACTGGAAGTTGTTGAATGTCCGCTGGTAAGGAGTAAGCGGCGCAAATTTCTTCAAAGATTCGTGAGGTTGGTAAATCTCAGGAGGTATAGGAATTTTGAGTAATCATCAAAGAGAAGCACATGGAGTTTTGTGTTCGAAGTGTTTAAACAAGCATCACAAGTGGTGTGCAGGTGGACAAGCCTTCAAGGAGGAGTACTTGGTTCATTTCCCAGAACTCATCCGGAAGAGTGGACGGTCAGTATTCTCGAGACCGCGATATCCGCGGATCGGGCCAAATCAAAGATGCGTGGAGTAGCGGCTGTGGATGCATTCTTGAGAGGTTAAAGGCTCGAGGGTTAGAGCCGCTGATCCACGCGAATCGTATCGGTGGATCACTCTGCGGAATCTCCCATCGGGATTTCGTGGAGGGAAGTTGAGTCGGTTTTGTGAAGCGGAAACGCTGGAATCAATGATGATACGATATCCCGATGGCTACTTAACGCATGTGGGGGCCACAGGAGTTGCGACGGGACGTGACACGAAGCTATCTGGAAGTTTCATGCATGGAAGGCTCGAAACATTAAAAATCGATTCAATATATAGCAAAAAACCAAACCCGCACGGCGACAGGGTGTGGAAAGTCAACTCGAACGTGTGGCGGGTAATCGACTTATCGGGGTTCAAGTGTCGGTAAAGTGAGTTGTTTGAAATTGTGAGTGGCTAAATCGCGACAGAAGAAGTCTCGATAAGAGAGGGAAAAGGTTCAACGTTGACTTGTATCGCTCTGGCATCGCGGGAGCCTATGTCGACCTTTGATTCGAAATCGCTGTCCGACATTCGATTTTGTAAGGAAGGGAGATCCCACGAGAGTTTATTGTGGGTACAGGGTTCCCGATAGGGAATTAAGAGAACCTTAGAGTTCTTCGAACATAGAGAAAGAGAACATCCTGTGAGTG
This sequence comes from Picea sitchensis, assembly GCA_010110895.2. Classification (NCBI taxonomy): domain Eukaryota; kingdom Viridiplantae; phylum Streptophyta; class Pinopsida; order Pinales; family Pinaceae; genus Picea; species Picea sitchensis. Next base: position 34,320 of record SNQJ01S0036043.1, on the reverse strand, counting down.
GACGGTTTCATAGCCGCAGTTCGTGACTGCTTATCATATGGTTAAACGTGTGAGATTCAAGGAAAACAAAACATTGTCTAGTTAGTTGAAAAAAACAGAGGTATTATGCCATTCGAGGAAGGAGGAATCACAGACCAATTTAAGAATATGTTGAGTAAGTGGAATTAAATAAAAACATTAGAGATCGCCCTCCCTCGGTAAAGCAAAGTCAAGATTTTATAAAAAATTGTTGAGAAAGATGTACTAGAACGAGGGACATATCAAGTGCCATCAAGAAGGCTACCGTGATCTCGATCCCAAAATTCCCCAAGTCATCACACGTTGAAAACAGGACTCCAACTCCATTGGACATATGTAGAAGCGCTTAAGGTCAGCTAATAATAGAAATAGTCGCAATCCTAATAACAAAAAGGGGAATAAGCAATGAACTAAAACCGACGATTCATCTCGTAAAGCATTCAATCATCTTACATAATCTATGGGTAATGTTGAGCATGATGAAGTCAATGAGTTGGAAATTAGAAAATAACTCAATCAACCAAGGAAGCTTGATTAAATTTCAATGGTAGGAACATAAGAAATCCCTCAAGCCATAAAACATCAAGAAGTTATCTCTCTGGTTAACTCACACCCTTCTACGCCTTACACAAAACATACACTTTAATATACTCAATTGAATCTAACGTAATTAAAAAGTTTTATGAAATACCATAACCGGCTATTGTGCACTTGAAAATGTTCTCCACACAGACCATTCAACCCCTACCACTTGGTTAACCAAGGAAGACTTCAATCGGTAATTCCTCTCTCACCAACGCCAGTGGGTACTCTCTCTGCCTTGATCCCCCTAAGCTGCAAAGGGGACACACACACAAACTAGGACAGTTAGTCAAGAACTCTTTCTCTAGGTTGGGTCGAGCTACCACCCCTAATCAAACTAGGAACTCAAATCACAAGAAAAATCAAGAGAAAAATACGACAGCTTAACCTTATGCATACTAGTCGTCATCCATTCCCCTCCTCTCCCATTTGTTTTCATAGAGTTCTCTCTTTAGTGGCTAGCTGCCAAAATGCACATTAAATTTTTTAATAAATTTTTATTAGTATATTTTCCCTCAGACACTTGTCACTTGATCTCTTAGTTGCACCAGAAATATATTTATTTAATTAAATTAATTTGTTAATTTTCCTCACCCACCTAAAGCGTTCATAAAACTTTCATCGATGTCCCTTTATTCCCTCACATTCCCTTTATGAATGACGCATTTCTTAAAGCTTCTTAGTTGAGTTCATTTTAGGAAATTTCTCTATGTACTAGATTCCCTCTATGTTCCACATTCCCTTTTTATTTATGTTTCCTTTGGTATAAGTTCTAAATTAACAATTTTTGCACATAACCAACAATTAATTTTTTGATAAATTTTCTTCTTTAATTTTTAAATTTGATTTTCTTCACCCTCCCTTTATTAATTGATTCTATAGTTTTAGTCCCTATACCCCCAATTAGACATATGCCCCACTTCACTAGGCTTAGAAAAATTATTTTTAAGGGAAATTTCATAATTATTAAATTTTACCCATACAATTTAATTTAAGACACAAAATCAAATGAGATGTTACTAAAACGTGTTCATTGAATCACTAGTGTTAAAAAAAACGTGACATGCCCTTCATGACACATTACATGCTCCAAGGGTGCCAATTTCACACCTTTTGATCGATTTTGTAGACGGGCCCACCCTTGAAGTCAATATCTATTAGGGCTAATCTTTGTGCGAGACTAATGGACTCTAAAGAATAAGGACCCTGCCTTATTATGAACCCCTTAGACCTTTATGGAAGTGATTTTCTCATTCTTCCCTCACGACATTTTGGATCTCTTGAACTAGGTAACCTTTAACCTATAGTTCACCCCACAACAAGAGTGGTAGTAGGTTCTGGTAGGGTTGCTACACACTTCAATATTCTAGTTGTCGCATGATTCCTTTACCTTAAATGTGAGTTTGATTAGCAAGAAATCATCAAGATGCATCCATCAATAAACATGTCAACATCCATAAACAACATCATGACATACCCAAATATATGTCACATATGCAACAACAAAATTACTTCAAACCATATACAATCCACTTCACTCAATCGAGAGTCTAAGGAAGTCCATCGATTATGGCATTCTCAATGTGTCAAGAGTCTTGCACACTTAGAATAAACCAATCAATAACACCCGCCTGTACATAATAATATAACATCATAAATCACAATCTCATCATTAGAATCCATAAGCGCTATAAATAATCATATAATGAACCGATCACTTGCACATAAGTTTCTCAACAATACATCAGATGCACAAAAGAGCAGGATGTTACAACACCCTCTTGTTTTAAACTTCATCCCAAAGTTTCACAAAAGATATAAATGCATAAATAAAGCATCTGACAATATATAAATGTCGAAATACCAAACAAGTGGAAACTCAAGTTGACGCGATATCATATGTGTCCTCCGTCAATCGAAAGTGTGGACTATAATCGTCTCCATTGGTCCTTGACGATCAATAGCCTGACGCTGTAGTCAAGTGAATGCATGGTCCACGCGGATTGGCTTTGCCGTCAATGCATTCTCACCCAACATCCTCCCATAACTCATGTTAATCACAAGTGTAGGATCACTTACTTAAAGTATCACATAGATACAAGATAAAAAATTGTGCATATGCCCTAAAGAATGAGGTGGTGACTAGCCAAGAAGCCCTTTTCCACTAATGGTCACTGGATGCATTGAGAAACCCTAGTCGATCTTTATGCTTCTTCCAACCCTTTTTCTTATCAAGCTTGTAATTTGTTCTTCCATTTCTTCTATCACTTCTCTTCCTGTCACATCTCTATCCCTCTCAAGTCGATCTTAACTCAGCAGTACCACATGGTCACTCGTAAATAAACTTGAAAGGTGCTATCCTAATGGTGCTTTGATAGTTGTTGTTGAATGCAAACTCTACCAAAGTGGTAAGAACTGCTTCCCAATTGTTTTGTTGGTCCATCACGCAAATACACAACATATCTTCCAAGATTTGTTTCATCATTTTTGTCTTCCGCTTCATTTCGAAAGTGGGATATGCGATAGTTAAGTTGGGTTTCCAAGGGCTCTTGGAAAATCATCCAAATCGTCTAGTAAACACAGATCCTCTATCTGATATGATCCTTTTAGGCATGCACTCACAATCTCAATCGGGATAAAAACTCTAGCTATGTCTCACACCTGATACATTGTACGCATTGGAATAAAATGTGTACTCTTAGTCAGAGTGTCAACTATCACAATAATCGGGTTGTGCCTCCTTGCCATCAATGACAATCAAACACAGTCCATCAAAATGGCCTTCATTTTTATTCTGGAATGACGTGTGGATGTAATAATCCTGCAAAATGTCTATGTTCAACCTTCAACAAGTGACATTCTAGACATCCTCAACATAGCTAACTATGTCTCCGCTACTTCATCTTCCGTATGAATAAGTACCATTCTCATCTTCGGACTCGGATGAGCCGTGGTATACTTTTCACGAAATATTTCTTTTAAGATCAAATTTCAATTTTTCATAGGGTACCGTGAACCTATATCAACAAATATGTTTTGTAATAAATAATTCTGTTATTAACAAATGTTTTTGTAATAAAGTTGTTTGATATTTTTTTTAATTTTACTTAGTTGTTTTTGAAGCGTAATAAATAAATTACTTATTAACAAATATGTTTTTAATAAATAACCTGATAATTTTGAATCTACTTATTGATGTGTATTTTGTAACGCCTCTATTACAACAACCTAACACGCATAAATGTATCATTTTTTTTTTTAAAGCTATGTTGGTAAAATTTAAACATCATGATAAATAGTCAACATCGGCGACACATCAATCACATAAATTAATGAAATAATAAATAAGCATTAATAATACAATACGACACATCGTTGACATATCGTCACCATGAATCATGACACAATATCAATGTGTATTGACATATTAATTATAGTAGCCCAACAACTTTGTATTCTACCATTAATAATGACGCACATACATACAGTACAATTTTAAACTTTCAATGCATCTCATAAAGACCATCAATCCTTCAATTTAAATCCATACAATTAAACATGTTGCACAGTTTCCCATCATCGTTATATATTGTACATCAACACTAAATATACGCTGTCCACAAGAGTAATACACTCTTGAACGTTTTGAGGTCAACTTAAGCAAGAGCTCAAGAGAACTAGTCATTAAATCAGCCATAAATCAATCATTCAAGACGCAAGATTAATTAACATTAAAATCAACGTGCAACAGAATAAAGAAGAAGGAATCACTGCCAGCTTAAATGAAGGTGCACAAGAAATTTTATTATTAAGTCATAGTAAATCAATGGTGTAAGGTAACTACAAAATCATTCAATACATCATCTTATGTACAGAAATTATCATCTAGAACATAATCACTTCATCACATACTATTAGTGTAAGAAGTTTAAGGTCCACCAATTCATTTAGTACATTATAATTTAACGCGCATAAAATCTATCATCTAGAGAAAGCTTTACTTTCATTAATTTCCATTTATGCAAAATGTTCAATATCTATCATCATTCATTACATCCAATCCAACATCAACTATATCGACAATCAACATAAAATATCACAAATCATGGTTTTAAGAGAAATTTCTAAATCAATCAAACATCTTAATGATTAGTTATTCATGTGTGATAAGATCCATTACAAGCAGACATCAATTAAGGGATGCAATTAGATACCACGAAGCTGCCACAATAAAATGCATTTAATATTAGCTATATCAACATTAATTCCAGGGCGCGTAAGCAACCATTCACTTGATTAATTATATATCAACTTATTTAACAACTCAAGAGAAACTAAATTCCAACAATCACACTTCATATAAGTAACAGTGTAAGATAACAAAGTCTAAAACATTCAACATTCAAATGATAAGGGTGCAAAGTAATCTAATTTCTGATTCTTTTATTTTCATGGTGCCAAATAAACACTATCTGTACTAAGCCACACCGACATATCAATTACAAAACGTTAATAACCTCTTTAATTTCAAGATGTGTGTGTTATCTAATCACCGAATTAAACACAAACACATCTTGAAATTAACGAGCACATTAATCTTAATCACTTAATTAAACATGCATCATCATTATTCATGACACGCAAACAATCTAATTATTCAATAACATCATAGTCCATAGCGCAAGTTAATCTGAATTTATTCGATTATTCCCTAACATTTTAGTGGCACGAGAAGTAAAATACCCACAATACCATCCATACAGCGCTTTTATACCATGGTGCAATAAGTATCAATGTGAATTTTATTAAAAAGTAAACCACACATGACAATTCAAAACTATACTCAAAGAAGGCCCTAGTAAATTAATCTTCTCTCAATTTATGACAATTATGAAAATTAAAAGGTTATCATTGGTCAATAGAGAATCCATTTAACCCTAAAAATAATTGGATATTATAACTCGCAAAAGGATGGAGCTTTTATATATGTCCAATTAATTATGAATACATATAAATTTATTAATTAATTAGTTACAAGACAGGTTGAAGATCCTTTGAAGATATTTTAAATTGCAACTACATGCAATCCATTGATTTAATTCCTGTGATTTAGCTAATGTAGATTTGATTGTTTAACTTCTTTTCCATTACACAAATAAAACCAATTAATAACCATCTAAATCACAAAAATAACTACTTCAACTTGTTCTTGCAAGGAAAAAATTAAACATAAAGGTGAATTTAAGTCTGTTGGGAGGAGCAGCTTTATAACTAGAAAAAGGATGGAGCTTTTTTATATGCCTAATTAATTATGAATACATATAAATTATTTATTAATTAGTTACAAGACATGGTTGAAGATCCTTAAAAGATATTTTAAATTACAACTACACACAATCCATTGATTTAATCTGGACGTAGTTAATGCTGATTTGAGATTGCTTTAACTTCTTTTGCATTACAAAAATAACACCAATTAATAACCATCTAAATCGAAAAAATAACTACTTCAACTTGTTCTTGCAAGGAAAAATTAAACATAAATGTGAACTTAATTTTGTTGGGAGGAGCAATCAACCATCAACACCAAAAAAAAAAAAACAAGGGTAACCACCAAAAAGCGAAAGCTCCACCTCCATATTCATATTGAAGTATGTGGATTTCGCTAAAACATTATTTTTTAAACAACACAATAGAGGTAATTATATGGCAAAACTGCCACTAGGGAGAATGAAACACAATCTACAAGGTCCTTAAAACGCAGGGGGGTAAATCTCTGGCACCACCTCCATTGAGGAGAAGGAACATAGGCAAAATCCAATGCCAAATGCAGAGAAGCACCAGGTACTACACAAGCTGGTTCCCCCAATACACGTGGGTACTTTACTCATGGATATCCTATGGTGAAGAAAACGGAAAACAAAATTGGTTTCTCCCCCCCAACTCACAGTTTGTTTTACCCACGAAAACTCATAAAAGAAAAGGGTAAACTCTAGTTGTTTAACTGTCCTCATAGGGTGTTTTCACCACACAAAATTCACATAAGAAAAGGGAAAACACTAGTGGTTTCTCCTCCCATCTCACAAAGTTGCTTCCACCTTAATTAGATTACAGAGAAAAGGGTAATTCATTCTGTCCATGACAGTCAGATCAAAACGAAATGTTGTCCAATTAGTTGAAAACACAGAGGTATTCCGCCATTCGAGGAAGGAGGAATCACAAACCAATTTAAGAATATGCTGAGCAAGTGGAATTAAATAATAACATTAGAGATCATCTTCCCTGGGTAAATCAAAGTCAAGATTTTATAAAAAATTTGTTGATAAGGATGTAATAGAACACAGGGACATATAAAGCGCGATCCAAGAAGGCTACCAAGACTCTATCCCAAAAATTCAAGTCATCACACAGCAAAAAGGCGACTGCAACTCCATTGACATATGTAGAAGCGTTAAGGTCACAATAGAAATAGTCAAGAATCACACAACAAAAGGGGAATAAGCAATGAACTAAAATCAACGATTCATCTCGTAAAACATTCAATCACCTTAATGTAATCTATGGGTAATGTTGCATGATGAAGTCAATGAGTTGGAAATTAGAAAATAACCCAATCAACCAAGGAAGTTTGATTAAATTTCAATGGTAGGAATATTAGAAATCCCCCTTTTGGGGGTTATAAAACATCAAGTAGTTGGTCTCTAAGGTCTCATAATTTTTACAAGATATATAAAATATACATTCATACTAATTGAATCCAATTCAATTAAAACTTTATGAAATAAATTACAATCAAGACTAAAATCTCAAAATGTTCTCTCATACCATGCCTCTATTCAGCTCCCACTTGCTAAACTATGAAGACTTCAATCGGAACCTCTCTAACCAACACCAAGCAGGCTCTCCCCCGAAATAAGAAGGGGCCACACACACAAAACCAAAGAAAGCTAGCTCCCAGCTCACCTCACAAGGTTGAACTACCACTCTCTAATCGAGTTGTGAATCCCAAATCACAAGAAAAAATCAGTAAAGAAAAATATTGACAGCGTAACCTTATGCCTACGAGTTGTCATCCATTCACCTACTCTCCCATTTTTTTTATAGAGTTCTTTAGTGACTAGTTGCCAAAATGCACACTAAATCTTTTTTATTAAATTCTTTTATTAGGAATATTCTCCCTCGTGCACTTGTCATTCGATCTCTCAAGAATTTTATTTAATTAATTAAATTAATTTGTTAATTTCACTCACCCACCTAAAAGTGTTCATAAAACTCTCATCGATGTTCCTTTATTCCCTCACATTCCCTTGATGACTGACGTCTTCTTAAAGCTTAGTTGAGTTCAATTTGGGAAAGTTCTCTAGACTAGATTACCTCCTATGTTCCATTCCTAGTATTTAATTTTCTCCTTTTAGTCTAAGTTCTAAATTAGCAAGCTTTGCACATAACCAACAATTAATTTTTTGATAAATCTATTTCTCCTTTAATTTTAAATTTGATTTTTCTTCACCCACCCCCTTTATTAATTGATTCCATAGTTTTAGTCCTTATACACCCAATTAGACCTATTCCCTAATTTCACTAGGCTTAGCAAAATTGTTTTTAAGGAAAATTCATAATTATTAAATTTTACTCATACACAGTTTATTTTAAGGTTGACACAGTCAAAATGAGATATTGTTTTCTGGGTACCTAGGTTCATTGAATCACTAGTGTTAAAACCACAACATTCCCTTCAATACGCACTACATGCTCCAAGGGTGTCACTCAACTTTTGGTTGATTTTGGTAGACGTCCACCCTTGAAATCAATACTCCGTTAGGCGACCTTGTGGGAGACTAAGGGACTTTAAGGAATAAGGACCTTGCCTTATTGTTCACCCCTTAGAATCTTTGCGAGCGATTATCTCAATCTGTGCTCACGACATCATGGATCTCTCGAACTAGGTAACCATTAACCTACACTTCGAGCCGCTGCAAGAGTGCTAGTAGGTTGTGGTAGGGTTGCTCCGACACCTCTCTCTCAATATCTATGGTTGTCGTGCATGACCCCTTTACTCCAATTGTGGCTTGAAACTATGCAAGGGTTGCTATAATAATTCCTTGGTGATTGTTCAATACAAAAACAATATTGATACTGCTTTATTGTTCACAATCTGGAGAGGATGTTAGGTTGGCTATCTTGCAGAGACTCACGAGTTCTTAGAGTCAAATACTTAGTACATATATGTTGCATCTATCACCAATATATCTCCACACCATACACTAGAAACTGTGGACCTCTCTATTCGAAGATTGTATGGCACTTTATGGGGTCTCTCCAAAACAGATGCCAACAATTTGTATTCATTTCCTAAGTGGTCAAAGTCACTCCCTCCTAGTCAAAGTATGGATTTTGTGTACATTCATGTTACCCTCCAGTGATCATCTTAGAAGTGGGTTCATACTTGTATGTAAACTCTCATTTGAACAATTGTTGGAACAATTTTGTAAGAAATTGTCAATGTGAAAAAGCACAATGCTATGTTGGATGCAGAGTTTGATACAAACTACATTACAAACTTAGCCTCTATATTAATTTTTTGGGGGGCGATACTGACATGAAACAAATTCCAAATGATGCCCGGTTGGGGAGCACAAAAAGCCTTTATGTGTATTTTATTTCACATGTATGCAGACAATCAAATTTCAACCTTGGTGTACCTTGAAAAACTTAATAGTAATCATGTTTACTAGTCACCACAAATTTTTTATTTGGGAAGAAGATGAGCCTAATCCACAAAGGATTACAACCAATAATCTTCCATGTAAACAAACATGCAAATGATTCGTTAAAGTGGTTAAAATGGGGTTTATTTGTGTAGTTTTTGGTGAAATAGAGAATTATAAATTGTGTTAGCGATGATGCGTATCATCCACACAAATGGTAAGTTAAAATGTCCAAAGCCCATTATAAATTTGTTATCCTTGATGTGTATCATCCACACAAATAACTCTTTACCAACGTTTTGTTAGCCCCGAGACTAGCTTTTATCAGTTCATGCAAATAACTCTTTACTAGCGTTTTGTTAATCCCGAGGCGAGATTTTATCAGTTCATTGGTAGCCTAACGACGCAAATGTTTTAACGGAGATGGAGAGAGTGGGGAGCATGCTAACGGAGATGGGGAGCGTGCTGACGGCTGGAGAGACTGCTAATGGAGATGGGGAGCGTGCCAACGGATATGGGAAGCTTTTGTGGGGAAAGTGCCAACGGATATGGGAATCAGAAATTAATAAACCCTATTTATGGCATTTACGACCGCAGGCTCCGTCAGTATTTATGGCATTCACGACCGTAGACTCCGTCTCGTACTGGTCCAGTGAAGCTGATACGATATGAAAGTTTAACAAATATCACAACCTCCTATATGATGAGCTGATACTTCGCAGTAGGATGATCTGTTTTATTTTTTCATGCAAAATCGTGAAGACTGGCATGGCCAAACCTGGTGTGACCGCGATACCGCAAAGCAGAGAGCAACCTGGTGA
>SNQJ01S0036041.1:101964-113575 GCA_010110895.2 Picea sitchensis | reverse complement strand
AAACAGTGGATGTTCTTCACACATGACTGGGGATCAAGACAAATTCATCAGCTTGAAGAGAAAGGGTGGCAATGTTGCATTCGGAGATGACTCATCGGCCAAAATACTTGGAGAAGGTGTAGTAGATCTTGGAAGAAAAAATGTAAAATCAAAGAATGTTCTATTGGTTGAAGACTTGAAGCATAATCTCCTTAGTGTCAGCAAAATATGTGATCAAGGATACACTCTTACGCTTGACTCTCGAAAATGTAAAATCAGAGAAAATAACTCAGGAAGATTGGTTGCAACTGCAAAAAGAAGATCTAACAACATATACATCCTGGACATGAACAAGAGAGAGAAGACATAAGCCACACAAAAGGATTCCAAGGAAGAAAAGGTCCCAAAGACTAAAAATAAGGATGAAGTATTATTGAGTGCCACGTGTTCAGAGGGAGCAGCCCCAAAGAAGAGAGTTACCTTTTTTCATTAAACTTGGGTGGAACAACCCTACCCTTTTCCATTGATGTCAAAGGGGGAGATAAATTGGGATCATGATGATAAGGGGAGCATGAGTGTTGCTATCAATGACAAAGGGCGATATTGTTAGAATATTGGTTGTTGTCATTGATACCAATCCTAGTCATTGGTTTTGGAATGTAAGATTGATGAAGGTATTTGGACATGGAGGAAAATGTACATGCAGAAACAAAACCCATGGATGGATAGTATACGTCATGTTTTTTTGAGTGGTAGGTGGCATGTCACATGGATCCTCATGGTTGAGGAGAAATGAATTTTTGAAGATGACATGGAATTGAAGAAGGAAGTACATGTAGGCCTTGAAGAGAATTAAAGAAAAGAATTACAAAATAAGAAAGTGTCAGGTCGACCCTAATGTTAAAATGAAGTGACATAAATGGTATAAATAAATATCATTATACATTCATTTGATACACAAGTCGAATTTAAGAGGAAATTAGAAGTAAAGAAGGACGGATTTCAAGGGAGGATGAAGTATTTTGGTGAAGTGTTCTAAGGTATGTTATTTACAGGTCATCTTACAATTTTCACTATAACATTTTTTCTAGAACGATTCATATGGTGAAATGTCTATGGTATTGATAATACATATCAAGGTACATGTGGTAAAATTTTCAGATCTTTATTTGCTATAATTATGGAGATACACTCTGTGGAAGATAGGGTTTTGGACCCGTCCTGAAGCTAGTCAATAAACATGTGTTCTAGGTAAAACAATCATAACTTATTCATAGAGAATCAAAATTAAGTGGGACCAATTTCATTGGAAATATTATGGACTATAGTTTCTTGTGTACGAGTTTCCGAATCTGATGTTAAATATTGAGCGTAGGGAATTCTCTACAAGTTTTCTCTCCTGAATAAACCTAAATTGAACAAGGTCTACCATTCTCTCTATAAATTATTTTTGGGGAGGATTCGAGTGAAACTTGGAGAAGTTTCAGAGAATATATTGAGTAATATTATATACAAGATCAAAGTATTCCAAGAATTGAATAATTTCAGAAATTGAAGAAGTCTCTGGAAGCATTATCAGGTTCTATGTGATGGTTGGTTGATGGTGATGATTTAATGTAAAGTTTTAGTATCTCTAATATATTCTTGGGTGGAAGGAAGGGGAAAGGATGGGGAGTTTAACCCTCTCTTGATATTGGAGGAGTGTATCTTCCTCTTGGAATTTTATCCCTCCCTTTACATTTGAAAGGTGTAGCTACCTTTGGAAGTCATTACTTCCCTTGAACAATAACTATCGATTATTTCTCATATATTGTAAATGGTGTATTGTGGTGTATTGGTGTAACTCTTATACTCTTGTTCATTTCTCATTGGATATAATTGAATGGTTTAAGTATAAGTTGAAAAATATTTTAAATTGTACTTGATACTGATTCACCCCCTGTTACACATTATTTTGGTCACCCTGATGACGACTATACAATCATGTGTTTAGGCTCTCAAAACAATCTTTTGCATGAGGAAAATGACTGAGTTCTTCCCTTACAAGGCATATTTTTAGAATGATGCCGCAGACTAACAATGGTACATAGTGAAAAAATCCTTGATTTCTACAGGTTTCTCTATGCCTGGATCGCGGGGTTTCCACAAGCTGCTATATAGGCAGGGTGTGGCGGCATTTGAAGCTAAGGAAAGGAATAAGTTCACGAAGTTTTTAGAAGGAGAATATTCTAGAATGTGAGGTGGCGTCCATATGGTTGTGATCTTACTGGATTCTCTGATTTGGTGGGATCATCCTCATCCTTTCAACCACTTCACCTTATCCTATATAATGATGGATTTATCATGGAAAGGGTTAAGCAAGATTGACCAAAGAATTGATGAAAGAATAGGTTGAAGACTGTGTGAAGGATCTTGTTACAACTGATTCTTGAGGCCTCTAATTGTCCATCAAGATTTTGTGGACCATCTTCATACAAATTCAGAGCAAGTGTATGTGTGTGTTAGAACAAAGGACCATCGAAAGGGAAGTTGTGACATCAAGGAAATTTGGTTGTATTTTCCACTTTTACTTAATATGATATAATGACATGTTTCTTTCCCATAAAAGATTTAGAGTTTTATTACATGAATCGTTGATCACATGTTTAGGTTTCCATTGAATCTACAATTGTTGCTTTCACTTTGGTTGGTTTGTGTCACTGCAGATTTGATTTCACAAGAGCACCGGAGAGGAGAAGGGACAACAAAGATATAAGGAAACTATATCTAAAGGTATGCCATTCATTCCTTCTTTGGTAGTAAATTCAATGGTAGAAACTTAGGGAAAACGTCATGTCCTGTCTTGTTTTGTTCTAGATCCAGGTGGATCTAGGGAGATTAGTTTATGTACACATTCACCGATTTATCCAATAACAAATTTGGCAACTCCATTGGGGATACGACTTGATTGTGGTTTTTTGTTGGCCATTTTATTTTAACCTATTCTTTTTACTTTAATTCAGTCTCTGAGTCTGTGAGATATCCATTCAGGCTCTCTGGATTTAAAAGTTCACTTATATCCTTTACCCTCTTCTCAAAATTTATTGATTTATAGACACTTCTGCACTGTACCCTATACATAGCCTGCAGAAACCTTCAATTTTTGCGTCCTGGTTGTTTTCTTCAGTGAGAACTTTCCACACCCTATATGTTTCTGGCCTGCGAAAACTCTTGATTTTCGCATTGTAACGTGTTATTAGGCTGCGACGACACCTGTGAAATTTTTTGAGTTGGGTTTTAGCTTTTGTTGATGCCCAGTTTTGATTTAATCAGCTGGGAGGGACTTTCAATTCCATCCCTCAAATATTTTCTGGAAGTTTAACTTCTTGTTGATCGGTTTCGGAGATCGAATACCTCTCTTTTAGTCTTTTTCCAGTTTTTGTCTTTGACTTTTATCAACAAGGGTATAATCTTCGAGCTTGTATCTGAGTGCTTTTTCGATTAAAAGTCTTTGATTGGATTTAAAGTTTTGGATTGATTAAATGTTATTGATTTCTTGATGATTGCGAAGTCATTTTTCATTTGTATTTGAAGAAACACTTTCTTGTCATTTTTTACTTTTATCTTCATTAAGTGTATATATTTTCTGGGATTACCTATCCTTTCTTTGTCATGCGTGTGGTCTGGTATTAGAAAGGAAGAATTTGAAGTCATTTATTCTTTTGAGTAATCATATATAGGAAAGTTTATTGCATTCAAAAGAAGAGAACATTGAGGAACTTCATTTGGTTATGGTTGTTTGCAATCGTGTTCATTTAAGAAAAATAAAGTATATTTCGTAGCTTACATCATTCCAGCAATACCTTCTCCCTGCTGTAGATAGAGTTCATTGAACGAAAATTTTCATCATTCATTTCTGTTTTCATATTATTGGCTCAAGGTCTCACACAACATTGGTTTCATTCCTGTCTCCTTCTTGACTAACAACAACCTCTAAAAAACATTGTGAAATCTAAAAATCGATTAGTAAATTTTATTTTCTAGGGATCTTTTACACCAACATTAGCTAGGATAGAGCTTTGGAATAGGCTATGAGACACAATCTCCAAAGAAAAAAACACACAATAACATCTTGTGATAGGAAGTGTTTAATTCCATTTGAAACATTTTGTCCTGTGAAGCCCTTCTCACATAAGGGTCAAACCTGAGGTCGCATTGATATTGGTAGAGTTACTCACCCTGCTTTGTTTATCTCAGTGTAGAGATTGCGTGTATTATGGGGGTCGCTTGAAGGTATGCCCACAATGATGATTGGAAGCCTCTCAATTTTATTTTGGGCTGGATACCCTACCCTTTCATGTGCATCAGATTGTCGATTGTTTCCCCAGGCATCATTGTTGTTCTTAGTAGCCTTAGTTTCCTATCTTCTTAGGGTCTCAAACGAGGTGACTGTGAAGGGTCAAGTCTTTACGGTACCTCGAATTGACGTTGTCCAGAATCACTCGGGATCCTTGGAGGGTATACCCATGATTATGTGTGGGAGCTTGCACCAAGGTGCAAGTTCGTTAACCAGGTTGTCAACGTAAATTTTCCACCCACTCTATCCTAGCCCCTTCTTGTCTTGACTTCACGACGTTGGATTTCATAACCAACTAGTGACTTCAGAATAAGAAGGTTTTGTTTGCTTGGTCTGATTCCTAGATTTTATTAGCGAGTGTTGTTTTTTTTCATAGTTGGCCATATATGTTTTCCGTAAAATGTTTGGCTCATCCAACATTGACCCTCCACACCGTTCACGTAGGATGCAAGGACTACCTCTAGAATATACGAAAGTTTCTAAACCCTTTCTTCCTAACCCACCGAAGGGTTGTCCTCAACAGAGTGAGGTCCAGGACAAAATACTATCCCAAGAGGAAATAACTAACTCTCTAGACAATTGTCAAATTGTTTCTGATTCTCTAGATGCTTTTTGAATCCCTCTTGGATACGAGAGACATATTCTCCGACTGAATTCCTTTGGATAAATTATTGTTGATACTTCTAGAATACCAACCAACCCTCTTACTGGCCCAAAAATTGAGGATCCTTTTTGGACCACTAACATATTTTGAACCCCGGCTACACTACAAGACATTTACGGCTCGGGGGAAGGTGTTGATATACGTATCATCTTTGAACTACATGAGACGTTTGATACCTATATGATACCTCTAGATCACTTTAATAGCATGAATTGCTATCATTTCATGGGTTCAGACACACAATTCGTTGGTCCTAGCTCAACCATTCCTCTTCAGATGGACAATTCCACAATGGTCCCACATGCTATGACTATTCCCATTGGGAATATGGTGGTTACCCAAGCTCCCATCGGTACACCAATTTCATCTAGACCTATCCCATCTCTTCCTCATGGGTACCATGCTTTAAATACTTCTATCCCCATTCCTATCCAAGTCTCTTCCAGAGCTTCTGGAATATTTACTCCTCCTGCAATTTTTCTTCTGGTTTCATTACGACACCTTCCTAGGTCCCCTTCAGAGGGTCTTATCCACCTTTTATGGGAGGATTCAACCCAAGTGGCTCCAATCTAATTGGAGGCTCTACTCCATCATTCACTTCTTGCTTTCACATTCCTGTTGGAGGACAATATAACACTCGGGGGGAAAATCAATTTGGAGGTCATAGCCAAATTGGAACACCACCCCTGCTTGCAGGAAAACCCCGGCTTGGAGGAGAAACCCCGCTTGGAGGTTCTACCCCACCTTATGGAAAGAACATTCCAGGATCATTAGCCCAGTATTGGAACCTTCTCATCTAGGGAAATCCACAATCATCTGGGGGGAAACAAACTCAAGTTAGCTCTTTCATACCCCCTAGTTTGAGCTAGTCATATCTCAATTATTCCAATCCCATTTTGGGTTTGAACGTTCAATATAGTGTCCCTTTCTAAGGGAACATCCCTAATTAGTACAACCCTATGGGCTACATGCCTCCAAATTCATGTCTGAATCTGTTACAACCTTCACCTCACATGCAGACTTCTTACGGTCCTACTGGTATACCAACGAGACTCCCTTCCCAAAGTCCCCAGTACCCTCATGTGAATAGACAATTACCCGTTTTAGACACTTTGGATCTACCTAACTTGTCTAGAATATTGAATGACCCTAACGTACATTCTCCCCACTAGCCAGTTATACCGACCAAGCTACCATCTGACATTCCAAAATTTGATGGTAAATCAGGAGAGGATCCAAACAACCATGTCATGACTTTCCACCTTTGGTGTTCATCAAACTCTTTGATGGATGATTCCATTCAGTTATGACTCTTCCAACAAACTCTCACACGTGCGGCTGCAAAGTGGTATATAGAATTAACACGAGGATTCTTCACCAAATTTAATACCCTATCCATGGATTTCCTTACACACTACCAATTGCCAATCTGTTATGAAACGAGAACCAATATTTTGAGTTCCTTCAAACAAAAAAAGGCCACTCACATCTCCAATCACATTCATGAGTGGAGACGAAGACGACGTTTGATCAAGCTCGATCTTCCCGATCAGTTATTGGTAGAGTGGTTCATGAAATCATTCATGAATAAAATCTCTTATGACATTGCCATCGGTGGAGTGGTCATAGAAGAATAGGTGATCAGTCATGCTCAATACCTCGATCTCGTTTATTCACAAATGGGTACTCTTTACGACTTACTCCCTCACGCACCTCGTCCTTCCACCACCACTACCTCAACTACCCCTGTTGCTTCTCATGCGGTTGATGGTGTGATTGAAACTTTCCATGATCAACCTCAATCTACACAAGCCTCTCCCACCAATCCCAAGTCTATTGCTTCTAATATTCAAAATGCTCTAACTCCTACTCCTTCCACTGTCAAAACCTTTGAGGTGAACTCCATTCAATCTACTCTAGCCGGAAAAAATAAATCTAAAAAAGGAAAGGGTAAGAATAAGGAGGATAAAAATAACCCGCAATATGAGAAAGGAAAAATGCAACCTACCGATGATAAGGATAAGAGAAAACCCCGATACCCTTTCCTTATTTGTGGTTATGATCACTACAAAAAATATTGTCCAAGACAAGTCGAGGTTACTAAGTTCCTTCAAGGGACTGTGAAACCTCTCACACCTGTCATTTTTTCCCAACCTTTCCCTTCTCAACAACAGGCCCAATTGGTCATTCATGACCAACCCTTTCCCTCCACTACTTATGATGTACTTATGTGTACTGGTGAGTCAAAAAAGAATGACATTACATTTACCACTCGGGCCAAAGATTACTCTTCCTCAAAGGAGAAAGTTGACGATATACCACCTTCGTTAGTTCAACAGTATCCCTCAACTTCACCTCCCAACGATCCTCTTCATATTGAACAACCGAATCTTGATACAGTTCTTCGCCCTCCCCCAAAGGGTGTTGTTCAAAATTTTTCCTTCGATCCTCATGCACGTGCTACTCAGAACTACAGTATTGTAGAAGATCTGGCACAAGCACCCTCCATGATGTCATCTCTCAAAGTCCTTCAAAGTTTTCCCACTCAACGGAAGACACTGTTAAAGGCTATTGGTGGAATTGACCCTACGAATGTGAATTTGATCATTTTTTACCTGGAAGATCACATTCCAAGGCTACCCCCTCAACTCACATTTCAGATACAAGTTGTTGTCGTAGACAAGAAAATTTGTAGAACAGTTATTGACGAGGGTGCCTCAACATGCATAATGTATGTTTCCTATTGGAAATCCATTGTCTCTCCTCCCTTAACTGAATCACACAAAATTCTCAAAGCCTTCAATGGCTCTAGATTTAAACCCTACGGTGTACTCCCCTTATTTCCTATTACATTAGAAGGAAAATCGGTCAATGTTGAAGTTGAGGTATTTGATGCACCTCTCGATTACAACCTCTTACTTGGTCGTAGCTGGATTGATTCCATGTGTGCAGTTGTATCTACTATTTTCTGTGTAGCACATTTTTCACACCAGGGAAAAATTGTTATAGTAGACCAACTGGCCTTTTTTAACTCTGATTCTCGTACTAGCAACGTACCCTTCATTTCAAAGACACCCCCTAGGTATGATAATGTTAGTGTGGGTCTACTAAAAGATTCTACTTTGATGGGTACATTCCCGATCCCACCACTCAATGTTCCACCTCCTTTCGTTGCCTCGATCAATATGATTTCCACCTTTGTTCACGAAACCCCCGCCTCTTCTGACCCGTGGATAGTACCCAAATTCGATGATTATCTTCTCTATGGCGATAAAATTTATTTAAGTCCGGTTGAATCCGCTTATAAAACCATTCAATCGACAAACCCTTCTTATCCCTCTCTTGGTGATTCATCCCCTGATATGTTCCACGTTATTTTCCTACGGACAAGATGATCATGTCGGTTATGTCCATGGAAGACACCCCATGGGATGATGGGAATTATCGTTCCATCCTCTTCCTGGAGCATGACACCTTAGAGAGTTACTAAGGGATCTCGACTCCTTCGACCGTTGCTGACATTTCTTCTATTCCCGAGTCCACACACGATGTGTTATATCAAGGGAACTTGAGTAATATTTCACCCACCATCCCCCTTGACATATCCATTAACCCTGTATTTTTCGAAAATGTTCACATCAGAGCTTCATGTTCCACCGATGAGGTTGTCACATATAAGTCCCTTTTTCAGGAATTTCGTGACATCTTCGCATGGATCTATGAAGCGATGTCGGGTATTGACCCAAATATTGTTGTACATGAAATTAAGATGTACTCAGGTGCTAAACCCGTTCGATAGAGACTTCGCCCGGTCCACCCTCATAAGGCAGTTTCTATCAAGCTTGAGGTCGAAAAAATTCTTAAAACTAGATTTATTTATCTCGTGGCTTTAACTGATTGGGTATCCAGTCTAGTTTTGGTTAACAAGAAACAAGGTATGATTCATGTTTTCATTGATTATAGGGATATCACCAAATATTTTCCTAAGGAAAACTTTCCCACCCCCTTCGTTGACCAGATCGTCAACGATTGCGCCAGGAGTGAAATATTCTCTTTAATGGATAGTTTCTTCGGATATAATCAAATCAACATCTTGCACGTGGATCAACACAAAACCACTTTCATTTGTCCTTGGGGCACCTTTTCCTACTGGAAACTACCCTTCAGTTTAAAGAACGCCAGTGTGACTTTTCAACGTGCTATGTCTTACATTTTTTATGATATCAAGCACATTGTATAGCCATATCTATATGACCTTCCAACGCATTCCATTCATCGTAGTGACCATCCAGCACACCTCCGAGCCATTTTCCTTCATTGTCGGTTCTATTGTATATGCTTAAACCCACACAAATGTGTCTTCTGTGTGGAGTCGGATGACTTCTGGGATTTATTGTATCACTACAGGGGATCAGGGTAGATCTTTTGAAGGTCGAGGTGATTCACAATCTCCCTCCTTCCTCACTTCGCCAGCTTCAAAGTTTGCAAGGGAAGTCAAACTTTTTACATTGTTTCATCCCAAACTACGTTGAATTAACGCTCGGATTTACTCGACTACTGAAGAAAGGCTCTGAGTTCATATGGGATACCACTGCCAACAAAGACTTTGAATCTTTGAAACTGACTTTAACCCGTACCCCACTACTTTTCTGTTAAGCCTTAATATTGGCTCATTACCCTTTAATTGGGGCATATTATATTAGTAATGCTATTTTATTTATGTCATATTTAGGCCATTAGTTGTAATTATACCTCCTAGTCTCCTATATATACCAAGGAGACATTTTCATTTTGAATCATATTATACTTGAACATTTAAGTGGGGTAAAAGGAGGTTGCCCCCTCAAAGAGTACTTTCTATGCTATATTGGTAAAGGGAGGTTTTTCTATGCTATATTGGTATTTGGTTCTTAACATATGGTATCAAAGCTCAAGGTCTTAGGGTTTCACTACTACATCTGAGATACCTTGGCATTTTTGCTATAACTTTTTTCCTACAACGTTTCAGAAGAAACGACTTGGAGGATATTTAGTATATGGATCAAGGTACGTTAGGTTCACAATTCAGCTCCTAAGGCCTTATACGTTCGGAGATACAGCCTATACAAGATAGGTTTTTGGAATCATCCTAAAATGAGTCATTGCATAATTTTCGCTATAAAAACTTTTTCGTAACGTTTTAGACCCTGAATTTTGGAGGCTATTTACAAAAATTAGAAAGGTATCTATGGTAAAATGTTCTGATTTTGGGTCATTTTAAATTTATAGATACACCTTGTGTAATATAGGGTGTCTGACTAGTCCTATTGACTAGTCTCAAGAAGGTCTTCCAAGTAAGACAATCATAACTTCTTCCTAGAGTATTCAAATTGAGTGGGACTAGTTTCATTGGATTGTGGATAGTTTGTAGTATTTCTGATGCGGGTTTCAAAATTTTATATCAATTATTTTGTGCGGGGCACGCTATACAAGTGAGATCTCCTAGAAAGGACAAAAATCGGCAAGTTGTGGGGAAGTTACCATAAATTCCACTTGGCACATCCAATTTTGATCAAACCTGCGGCATTGCAGAGAAGAAATATCAGAGAAATACATAAAATAAAGTTCCATACCAAGAAGGGCTGAAACTTGGGAGATACAACAAAAGAAATATTGTCTAGCATAACCACTTCAAAATAAATGTTCAGAAGTGATACTTGGCCAACATGCCACCAAAAAAGGGAACTTCCACACCAACTAAGCCTCCATAAAATCCTACTTGGACTCTTGATGAAGGTGAAAAAATGCGTATGGACATAAATGAACTACAAAAGAAGATGGATTCAATGGAAGCTAAGTTGGATACTAAGATGGATGGTTTAAAAGGGGAGATCATGGAAGTATTGAAAAATTTTGTAGCAGAGAAGACACCTGAAAGTGAAAATGCATCCCATGAAATTCATGATNCCCTCGAAGTCCTTCAAAGTTTTCCTACACAACGGAAGGCACTGTTGAAAGCTATCAGTGGAATCGACCCTACGAATACAAATTTAATAATCTTTGACTTGGAAGATCACATTCCAAGGTTACCCCCTCAGCTCACATTTCAAATACAAGTTGTTGTCACCGACAAGAACATTTGTAGAATATTTATTGACAAGGGTGCTTCGACATGTGTCATGTCTATTGCCTACTGGAAAGCCATTGTCTCTCCTTCCTTAATTGAATCAGACAACACACTCAAAGCCTTTAATGGATCTAGATTTAAACCCTATGTTGTACTCCCTTCCTTGCCTATTACATTAGAAAGAAAAGAGGTCAACGTTGAAGTTGAAGTCTTTGATGCACCTCTCGATTAAAACCTCTTACTTGGTCATAACTGGATCGATTCCATGCGTGCAGTCATGTCTACTCTTTTCTGTATCATGCATATTCCACATCAGGGAAAAGTAGTTACAGTAAACCAACTAGCCTTCTTTAACTCTGATACATGTACCAACAATGTACCTTTCATTGCAAAGACACCCCCTGGGTACGAGAATGTTGGTCTGGGTCTATTAAAATATTCCACTCTGATGGGTACATTTCTAATCCCACCACCCAACATTCCACCTCCTTTGGTTGCCTCGATTAACATGATTTCCACCTTTGTC
>SNQJ01S0036041.1:80575-101954 GCA_010110895.2 Picea sitchensis | reverse complement strand
TGATAAAAGTTAAAATGTTGGCTACAAAGAGTATCTCGGGAAGATGCTTCTTGGAAACCTTTGAGGGCAGTTGGAACTCCTGGAGCCATGGTGATCTAAGACTTCTGGTCCGGCCTATTGCCAAACCCAAGGAAGGGAGGTGTAGCACCGATGGAATGTGCTTGTGAAGGTGTATACTCCCGGGTGGGACAGGCATGTGGGGAATGAGAGACCGTTGGTTGGAGTACTACCGAGGTTTGAATGGTTGGAGTGTTGGTAAGGTCTGGTACCTTGGCCTATACCATATGGATAAGGATTGTGGACCATGGCTATCTTGGGAAGCCTGATGGATTCATAGCTATTCTCTTGGGTGGGAGGTCTCTCAATCAAAAGATAAGTACAATTCTCTATTTATTGTATGTTTTGTATGTTGTATACAGTTTTAATGTTATTGAATTTGTTTGTATATACATACATATACATTGCATATATGGTTGCATTATTGGATCCATGAATGTACCTAAGGTGTCTCATATTTCATTACTTACGAAATATATATACCTTATGCTAATCATGGAATCGATTAGAATAAGATTAAGGTGGAACTAGAAAGTGTCCTGCAAGTGCATCCTGTGCGCATATTTTACAGGAAAATAAAACAGCTCTGGAATCGAGCTATTGAGGTTGTAAGGGTCCAATGGACCTGGTACAATCCTGAGGACTTGACATGGGAGCATGAGGACATTATACAGGAATAATACCCACATATTTTTGAAGATTTTGGAAATATTGTTGATGTTGTGTGAAAGTTGCACTGAGGACAGTGCATAAATAAGGGGAGGGGAATTGTAGTGTTCCCAAGGCCGAGCCCTTTGAAAGTATGATGTATGAAATGAATTGTAAATATGTGTTATAGGTTGGTGAGCCAAGTTTGTATAAGTCTATGGGATTATGTGATTATTAGGCCAAAGAGAGAGCCTAAGGGTTCTAGGCCATGGACCTGATTTTGTACTTATATGTATGCAACACATTTATAAAATATAAACACCACTGCATGCAGGCCGACATGATGAATGAGTGATGGGGGACTGAGCATCCATAGAGAGGGCAAGGGATTAGGGGCTGGAAGGTGGGAAAAGGGGCTAAGTGTTAATCCTAGGGGGCTTAAGCCTTGGGAATAATATTTTATTATTATTCCAAAGAACATGTGCATTTTATGTGATTTATCCTAAGTTCCTGGCAAGGGGAAAACGTGCAAAGAAGATGCTTGCTGATCGAACGCATGCAGTTCCAAGGGTGAAAAGTGTTAACCCTGGTGCATGCGAATAAACGACCAAGATGAGCTGTGAGAGGGGTTCCTCCTCCATTCAACCCTCGACTGCTAGAAGGTGAACTAGTCTGACTCTTGGAGAGAAACCCTCATGCATCCTCTGAACCGAAAAGGCGTGCCTCTGTGTTTGTGCTGGGATAGTCGGTACATCCCTTGTCTGAATAGTTCGAACCTATGTTGACCCCTGCATGGATTGTTTGTCACGCGTCCCTGACAACCAGAGCGTGAGTCTATCTTGTGTTGGCAGATTGAGAAATAAGAAGTGACCTGTCGTTGTTGAACCTGTTGGAAAGCCCGTGACCATTTTAATCGTGGGTTGTTGTGACCACGCAGTGTTGGACTGTGTGTGGCTTGTTGGCCAGTGGTGAAACACTCTCTCTCTAGGTGAGAGAGGTGATTGAGGTTGGAAGAACAGGTGGTTTGGCCTATGAGCGACTCTCTCCAGGTGAGAGAGTGCACAGAGGAAGGAGAGAACTCCTGAAAGGAACCCTGTAGCTGCCACAGAGCTCGGAGACTTCTGGTCCAGTCTGTTGCTATAACCCAAGGAAAGGGAGGTTAGCATCCGAAGGACTGTCTAGGTGACAGAGAAGGTGTATACTCCTGGGGTGGAACAGGCATGTGGGGAAGGAGAGTTTATGGACAGTGAGCATGAGTGGTTCCTGGTAGATAATTCCTTCCTTGTGACTATGTGTGTTTTCCCTGTAACCTCAGCCTAGCCTAGGATTCCTTGACTTGAGATGGAGCTTACCCCTGCATGGATTGTTTGTCACATGTCTCTGATAACCAAAGCGTGAGTCTATCCTTTGTTGGCGGATTGAGAAATAATAAGTGACCTGCCATTGTTGAACCTGTTGGAAAGCCCGTGTCTATTTTCCCCGTGGGTTGTTGTGACCATGCATTGCTGGACTATGTGTGGCTTGTTGGCCAGTTGTGCAACACTCTCTCTCCAGGTGAGAGAGTGCACAGAGGAAGGAGAGAACTCCTGGAATGAACCCTGTAGCTTCCACAGAGCTTGGAGACTTCCGGCCTGGTCTGTTGCTATAACCCAAGGCAAGGGAGGTTAGCAGCCGAAGGACTTTCTAGGTGACAAAGAAGGTGTATACTCCTGGGGTCGAACAGGCATGTGCGGAATGAGAGTCTGTGGACAGTGAGCATTAGTGGTTCCTGGGAGAGAATCCCTTCCTTGTGACTATGTGTGTTTTCCCTATAACCTTAGCCTAGCCTAGGATTCCTTGCCTTGGGATGGAGCTTAATCCCAGCTCGGGGGAGACCCACTGCTGAGCTGACGAGCAGTGTGGTCTAAGGATGGGAGGTTCGTGGAAGGCCTGCACCTGGTTGGTGCAATTACCTTAGTTTCAAGATAAGTATAAGATTATGTTAAATGTTATGTTTTTCATGCCTGTGATGCTTATTTTTTATCATGTATTCTATTGTGCAGATGAATTATGGTTAATGCCATTCTTAAAATTATGATAGCAATAATTTATATGACTTACTCTGAGTTTAAATGTGTTTCATTTTCTTGAATGCATGTTGTTTTATAATCCATAGTGGGTGTTATATTTCCGCGAAGTATGGTAAAAGAAAGGTTGCTACAGTTTGGTATCAGAGCCAAGGTTTCGACACTGAGCCTAGATGGGCCAGTGGAGTGGTCTTTGGACCAAGGGTGAGAGGAAAAATTGTGTCTGGAGGACCAATTTCAGACCCTGGTATGGTCCAGAGTGTCAAGGAGCTACTTGACTGTTCCTTTAAGCTCATGAGGTATAGCGGTGTTGTGAAACCGCAACGGGTATGGCATATGGCCAGAAGGAGAGAGGACTCGACTCCAGTAGTGCTCGAGCCTTAGGATCTGTTCGAGAGGGAAGTAGTGAACCTTCGTGACCGTCGGATCAGGAAAACGTGTGCATGGTTTAAAAAAAAAAAACCTTTGGAGTTGCACAAGAGCATGGGAATCACGATACGTGAACTCTCGAAAACCCAAAAAAACTGAGAAGATCTACACTGTAGATCTGGGAGGAAGGCTCAACTATTAGATTTGGCGGAGTCGCACTCGCGTTAGTCACAAAAACCTTTAGAATTTCGCAAAGTCGGGAGATGGGAAGTGAGGAAGGTGAACACCTTTGAAACCTGAAACCTGAAATCCTGAAATGATCTACATTGTAGATCTTAGGAAGGGAGTTGACCGTCTGATTCAGCGGAGGAGTAAGCTATAATTTTGGGATTTTTGCAAATGGAAGTTCGATATGTGTGGATGCACGAACTTCCGATGCCTGAAACCCTGAAATGCAGAGAGGATCTACGCTGTAGATCTGAGAAAGATATAACCATTAGATTTTACTTGGAATGGATGTGGACACATGGATGTGTACCACATGCAAGTGGGTCGAGAAGAAAAGTGAGAGTGGTGGGACCCAATGACGTCGTTAAAAGCGACATGGACCCTCCTGAATGTGCCACGTTCCAACGTGGTTGTGGGTGACAAATGTGCTATGTGGGCCCAGAGGGTAAAGTAAATTGGAATTTCGGAAGTCGAGGGTTGGAAAGGAAAGCAAGTTTGAAAGTCTCATGGACCGAAACCCCGAAACCAGAAGTCCTGAAGTCCCGAAATCTCTGAAGACAGAAGAATCGTAGTAGATTTAAGGACAAAAACTGTGTTGTGGGCCAAGAGAGTAAGGAAACCGAATTTTTGGAATTCAGAAATTGGAATGACAAAAGGTTGGGAGTCACTGCATCGTGAACTCTCGGGTACCAAAGATCCAAAAACCCGAAGTCCTGAAGTCCCGAAAAGTACAGAGCCAAGCAGAGCTCAGAAAATTCATGAAATTGAAACATTTTCATAAATTGGATTATTTATGAATGATGAAGGAATTGTCAAGAAATGAAGGCTTGACAAATTCTAGTCATCTGCGCATTGTATTACAGAAGGTTGACGAGTGCCAGAACTATTTTGAATTGCCACAAAGTGAAAATAAATGGAAGAGACACATAATGCTTCCAGTTCAAAAAACAAAGCTCAGAAGAGATAGCGTAGATCTTTTGTAAGTAGAGTGTGCATATCAAGTGTAAGGAGTGCTTATAGAGGGAACTTGTTTTAAGTTCGAAAGATTCCAGGAGACGAGTGTAGAGGGTGCCAGATGGGCACTAGAAAGTCTTTCGAAAAACACAGAAGGGTCGAGTCCCTTTGAGAGCGAGTCAGTTAAAAGCTCAGAGAGAAACAATGCAAGTTAGCACGCCTAGCGCAAGTGTGCGGCAAGGTGAAGTTAAAATTTAATTAACCAAAGCTTGGGAAGGAAAACACCGTCGAATTATTCAATATCCTTCAAGTTAGGAAGAAATTCAATTCTAGATGAATTGATGCCAAGATATTTGGAAAGAAGTCATTGAGAATTTCAACGAACGGTCAGAATTCTCTGTGGAGAACTCATGAAATCATGGGGACCATAATATTTAGAGTGGTTAGTGGATGGAGAAACTCACCACCCTAGGATTCAGAGTAAACGTGGGTCATTGATCATGGTTGGTTTTGAACCATTGGATCATTTCGTGAATTCGGGGATCGTGAACTTGGAGCGCAGGCCAAATTTTTCATCACACCAAGTCTCGAATCGCGAAAGAGATTAACAAGGGTAGAATCGGATGGTGGAGAACTTCCAGGAGGAAGTGTCGAAAACCTGTGAGCCATCAGATCCATCCAACTACAAGGAGTATAATGCTAAGATTCGTTCAACACTCGAAAACTCAGGGGAGGTATTGAACCATCGATCTCAAGGAAGTTCGAATCGTTGATTTCTTTCAATGGGAAATCAGAAACTCGAAACTTGGGAAAACAAAGGAATTTGTTCTCGAAAATAACGAAACACAAACTTCCGATTCACGAGCAGAGATCTAGACCATTTATTCATGGCAAGTGTCAGTCGTTGATCGGACACACTTGAATTCTATGAAGACGAAAGTTGAAAAGAGAAGAGAACTATTTTCTAATTCATGAACCATGAAGTCCAGATTCATGAAAAAGGATCCACGCCAGTGGATTACGAGGATATTTGAGTTGTTATATCTGACTCAAGTGGATTTTGGAAAACTAGAGATCAGAAGAAAAGAGGGGAAACTATTTTTCCAAACTCCGAAACGCCAACTGTCAATTCGCGAGGAATTGATTTGGATCGTCGAATCCGGAAAGTTGTGGACCTTGATCTGAGGCAAATAAGGTTCGGGAGTTCGGACCNGGAGAGGTAATCCTCGAAGTTCGTGAAGGGTAAAGTCCCATAGAATTCAAAAGTTGGGGCCCCAGGTCATCGCTATAGGTCACACTGGTGGAAGTTAAAGGAAGAGATAGCACGTGCTAGACTGTTGTTTCTGATTTCTGGGATAGAGAGAGTCGAGGGTGATTCATATCGAAACACCCGGTACGTGAAATCCCGAAATGCCTTCTGGATAGGTGCATGGTCATAGCCAGTGGCCATCTGGGAGAAACTTGTGCCACTTCTAGTTCTCAGAGGAGAGTTTTCGTGCAATGCCTGTGGTTTTGTTTTGTGGAGGTTCTAGTAGGGACCCGAAGAGATGCTCCAGCTGAGAGAGCTGAAGACCCATTGACTGGGAGGTCAGTAGACCCCGTTGAGGTGGGGAAACTGCATCGAAAGTGCTCAGGGCAGGAATAATCATGCACAATGATTACAGTGGAGAGCACAAGAAGATTCAGGAATCCTGGAAGAAATGAATGCTTGTGGGATCCGCAAGAAAAAGTTTTAAAGGGAGAAAGAAGCTGCTGCAATTTGTACCAGCAAGTATGTTTTGGCTCGTTGGGAAATCCATAGGAAAGAATGCTTGCAAGTTGCAAGTGTTGTTGGTAATGTTTTTGCATAATGAAGGAAGCAACAGAGAGCTGAAGTGTTGGTTATAAGATTGATAAAAGAAGCATGAAAACTTCTACTGCTATCAGATATTCATGTAGTATAATTTTTAATGGCAGTCATGCAGGTATGAGTTTTTATCACTCTTTTTGCATAATTGTTGAAAGCAGATTATGGTAAGAATTTCCTCAGCCAGATCTATGTTATTAAATCACATGATTATATTATTTGAATGCATACCACCGGATGTGGTAAAGGTTGTAGGCCTGTGTTAATTCAAATATTTTTAGCTTTTGATTGCACGCGTCGACATAGTAGAATGTCATGTTAATTTGGTTATGGAGTGATAACCAAAGAATTAAAAGATAAGAACTTGTTACAAGAATGAATTCCAGAAAGATAGTCATGTATGAGACCAGGACATGGTTGGATATGGCAAGGTACAGATATGGAAAGATTATGCGCCACAACAGGTACTAGAAGCTTCCTAATTTTAAATAAACTTGGGTTGCAACCATTTTGCTAACACTAATGAACACCACAGAATTATATTCTTGGTGTAGTGTTCGCATTGGAAAGGAAGCCATCCAATTAATTGGAAAGATAATGGGAAGTGTATGGAGAATGTGGCAACACATTGGCCAGAATTCCAACCCATGGATGGTGAGACACATGACTGAGATAGAGAACATTATATAATTCAATGCAAGGTGCATTGAATAAGAATGCATTGAGAATCACACTCATGCATAATAAGTAATATAATTGCATACTAAGTGCAATGGTTGGATATGTTTGGTAAGTACATGCATATATATTATTGCATGGAAATAATTATGTTGATGGCTGAAATGTTGCTAACCCCTGAAATTGAGAACATTTTAGGAACTGTTAAACACTGCAACAGGAAAGTTACAAGCCAGGTAGTCACAAGATTGGAGATTACATAAAATTTTATGTTCAAAAAATTGAAATAATGAACTTACTGTTGTTAACTGTGGACATGCATATGCATAGAATAAAGAGTCATTCTATTGGTCAAGTTGTTTGATAATTGTGATTGAATTGCCAGGTGCATAAATTATAAGATTATTGCATAAGATGTTATACATATTGGATTATGATGTACAGAAATTACCGACAATTTGTTGGCAGTATGCAAGATGAAGTCTTACAGGAAAATTGTAGGTAGTTGTGTGCCTGTGGAAAAATCACAAGAATGACTGCATTCATAATGTGGCAACAACCAAGATGAATCATGGAATAGGGCGTCATGTTTTGGGAATAAAAGTTGAATTTCCTTTCGAATTAATTGGAATTCCTAAATGAATTCTTGTATGTTCTCTCAAGATAACTGCATGTGGTTGATGTAGATGAGATGATGTTGATAAAAGTTAAAATGTTGGCTACAAAGAGTATCTTGGGAAGATGTTGCTTGGAAACCTTTGAGGGCAGTTGGAACTCCTGGAGCCATGGTGCTCTAAGAATTCCGGTCCGGCCTATTGCCAAAACCAAGGAAGGGAGGTGTAGCACCGATGGACTGTGCTTGTGAAGGTGTATACTCCCGGGTGGGACAAGCATGTGGGGAATGAGAGACCGTTGGTTGGAGTATTGCCGAGGTTTGAATGGTTGGAGTGTTGTTGAGGTCTGGTACCTTGGCCTATACCATATGGATAAGGATTTTAGACCATGGCTATCTTGGGAAGCCATTGCCCGATGGATTCATAGCTCTGCTCTGGGGTGGGAGGTCTCTCAATCAAAAGATAAGTACAATTCTCTATTTATTGTATGTTGTGTATGTTGTATACAGTTTTAATGTTATTGAATGTGTTTGTATATACATACATATACATTGCATATATGGTTGCATTACTGGATCCATGCCTGTACCTAAGGTGTCTCATATTTCATTACTTACGAAATATATATACCTTATGCTAATCATGTAATCGATTAGAATATGATTCAGGTGGAACCAGAAAGTGTCCTGCAAGTGCATCCTGTGCACATATTGGACAGGAAAATAAAAAAACTCCGGAATTAAGCTATTGAGCTTGTAAGGGTCCAGTGGACCTGGTACGATCCTGAGGACTTGACATGGGAGCTTGAGGATGCTATACAGGCGTAATACCCGCATATTTTTGAAGATTTTGGAAATCTTATTGATGTTGTGTGAAAGTTGCACTGATGACAATGCATAAATAAGGGGAGGGGAATTGTAGTGTCCCCAAGGCCGAGCCCTTTGTAAGTCTGATATATGAAATGAATTGTAAATATGTGTTATAGGTTGGTGAGCCAAGTTTGTATAAGTCGATGGGCTTATGTGATTATTAGGCCAAAGAGAGAGCCTAAGGGTTCTAGGACATGGACTTGATTTTGTACTTATATGTATGCAACACATTTATAAAATATAAACACCGCTGCGTGCAGGCCAACACGATGAATGAGTGATGGGGGACTGAGCATCCATAGAGAGGGCAAGGGATTAGGGGCTGGAAGGTGGGGAAAGGGGCTAAGTGTTAATCCTAGGGGGCTTAAGCCTTGGGAATAATATTTTATTATTATTCCAAAGAACATGTGCATTTTATGTTGTTTATCCTAAGNACTTATATGTATGCAACACATTAATAAAATATAAACACCGCCGTGTCCAGGCCGACACGATGAATGAGTGATGGGGGAAGGAGCATCCATAGAGAGGGCAAGGGATTAGGGGCTGGAAGGTGGGGAAAGGGGCTAAGTGTTAATCCTAGGGGGCTTAAGCCTTGGGAATAATATTTTATTATTATTCCAAAGAACATGTGCATTTTATGTTGTTTATCCTAAGTTCCTGGCAAGGGGAAAAAGTGCAAAGCAGATGCTTGTTGATCAAACTCATGCAGTTCCAGGGGTGACAAGTGTCAACCCTGGTGCATATGAATAAACGACCAAGATGATCCATGAGAGGGGTTCCTCCTCCATTCGACCCTCGACTGCTAGAAGGTGAACTGGTCTGACTCTTGCAGAGAAACCCTCATGCATTCTCTGAACTAAAAATGCATGTATTTGTGTTTGTTCTAGGATAGTCGGTACATCCCTTGTCTGAAAAGTTCAAACTTGTGTTGACCCCTGCATGGATTGTTTGTCATGCGTCCCTGACAGCCAGAGCGTGAGTCTATCCTGTGTTGGCAGATTGCGAAATAAGAAGTGACCTGCCATTATTGAACCTGTTGAAAAGCCCATGTTTTTTTCCCCGTGGATTGTTGTGACCACGCAGTGCTGGACTGTGTGTGGCTTGTTGGCCAGTTGTGCAACACCCTCTCTCTAGGTGAGAGAGGTGATTGAGGTTGGAAGAATAGGTGGTTTGGCCTGTGTGAGACTCTCTCCAGGTGAGAGAGTGCACAGAGGAAAGAGAGAACTCTTGAAAGGAACCCTGTAGGTGCCACAGAGCTCGGAGACTTCTGGTTCGGTCTGTTGCTGTAACCCAAGGCAAGGGAGGTTAGCAGCCAAAGGATTGTCTAGGTGACATAGAAGGTGTATACTCCTGGGGTGGAACAGGCATGTGGGGAAGGAGAGTCTATGGACAGTGAGCATGAGTGGTTCCTAAGAGAGAATCTGTTCCTTGTGACTATGTGTGTTTTCCCTGTAACCTCATCCTATCCTAGGATTCCTTGCCTTGGGATGGAGCTTACCCCTACGTGGATTGTTTGTCACATGTCCCCGATAACTAGAGCATGAGTCTATCCTCTGTTGGCAGATTGAGAAATAAGAAGTGACCTGCCATTGTTGAACCTGTTGGAAAGCCCGTGTCTATTTTCCCCATGGGTTGTTGTGACCATGCAGTGCTGGACTGTGTGTGGCTTGTTGGCCAGTTATGCAATACTCTCTCTCCAGGTGAGAGAGTGTGTAGAGGAAGGAGAGAACTCCTGGAAGGAACCCAATAGCTTCCATAGAGCTCGGAGACTTCCAGTCCAGTCTGTTTCTATAACCCAAGGCAAGGGAGGTTAGTAGCTGAAGGACTGTCTAGGTGACAGAGAAGATGTATACTCCTGGGGTGGAAAAGGCATGTGGGGAAGGAGAGTCTGTGGACAGGGAGCATGAGTGGTTCCTAGGAGAGAATCCCTTTCTTGTAACTGTGTGTGTTTTCCCTGTAACCTTAGCCTAGCCTAGGATTCCTTGCCTTGGGATGGATCTTAGTCCCTACTCGGGGGCGACCCACCGCTAAGATGACGAGCAATGTGGTATAAGGATGGGAGGTTCGTGGAAGGCCTGCACCTGGTTGGTGGAATTACCTCAGTTTCAAGATAAGTATCGACTTATGTTAAATGTTATGTTTTGCATGCCTGTGATGCTTATATTTTATCATGTATTCTTTTGTGCAAATGAATTATGGTTAATTCCATTCTTAAAATTATGATAGGAATAATTTATATGACTTACTCTGAGTTTAAATGTGTTTCATTTGCTTAAATGCATGTTGTTTTATAATTCAGAGTGGGTGTTATATTTCCGCAAAGTATGGTAAAAGAAAGGTTGCTACAGTTTGGTATCAGAGCCAAGGTTTTGACACAGAGCCTAGATGGGCCATTGGAGTGGTCTTTGGACCGAGGGTGAGAGGTTAAATTGTGTATGGAGGACCAATTTAAGACCCTGGTATGGTCCAGAGTGTCAAGGAGCTACTTGACCATGCCTTTAAGCTCCTGAGGTATAGCGGTGTTGTGACACTGCAACGGGTATGGTATATGGCCAAAAGGAGAGAGGACTCCACACCAGCAGTGTTGGATCCTTAGGATCTATTCAAGAGGGAAGTAGCGAACCCTCGTGACCGTCGGATCAAGAAAACGTGTGCAGGGTTTAAAAAAAATACCCTTTGGAGTTGCACAGGAGGGTGGGAATCACGATACATGAACTCTCGAAAACCCGAAAAAATTGAGAAGATCTATGCTGTAGATCTTGGAGGAAGGCTCAATCGTTAGATCTGGCGGAGTGACACTCGAGTTAGTTGCGAAAACCTTTCGAATTTCGCAAAGTCGGGAGATGGGAAGTGAGGAAGGTGAACACCTTTGAAACCCGAAACCTGAAATCCTGAAATGATCTACATCGTAGATCGTAGGAAGGAAGTTGACCATCCGATTCAGCGGAGGAGTAAATTGTAATTTTGGGATTTTGTCAAATGGAAGTTCGAGATGTGTGGATGCATGAACTTTTGATGCCCGAAACCCTGAAACGTAGAGAGGATCTGCGCTATAGATCTGAGAAAGATAGAACCATTGGATTTTACTTGGAATGGATGTGGACACATGGATGTGTACCACGTGCCAGTGGGTCGAGAAGAAAAGTGAGAGTGGTGGGACCCGATGACATCATTAAAAGCGACATGGACCCTCCTGAACGTGCCACATTCCATCGTGGTTGTGGGTGACAACTGTTCTATGTGGGCTCGGAGGGTAAAGTAAATTGGAATTTTGGAAGTTGGGGGTTGGAAAGGAAAGCAAGTATGAAATTCTCATGGACCGAAACCCTGAAACCAGAAGTCCGGAAGTCCCAAAATCTCTGAAGACGGAAGAATCATAGTAGATTTAAGGACGACAGCTATGTTGTGGGACAAGAGAGTAAGGAAACCGAATTTTTGGAATTCGGAAATTGGAATGAAAAAAGGTTGGGAGTCACTGCATCGTGAACTCCCAGGTACCGAAGATCCGAAAACCCGAAGTCCCGAAGTCTCGAAAATTGCAGAGCCGAGCAGAGCTCAGAAAATTCGTGAAATTGAAACATTTTCATAAATTGGATTATTTATGAATGATGAAGGAATTGTCAAGAAATTAAGGCTTGACAAATTCTAGTCGTCTGCGCATTGTATTGCTGAAGGTTGATGAGTGCCAGAACTATTTTGAATTTCCACAAAGTGAAAAGAAATGGAAGAGACACATAATGCTTCCAGTTCAAAAAACAAATCTCAGAAGAGATAGCATAGTGATTTTGTAAGTAGAGTGTGCATATCAAGTGTAAGGAGTGCTTATAGAGGGAACTTGTTTTAAGTTCGAAAGATTACAGGAGATGAGCATAGAGGGTGCCAGATGGGCACCAGAAAGTATTTCAAAAAACACAGAAGGGTCGAGTCCCTTTGAGACTGAGTCAGTTAAAAGCTCAGAGAGAAACAATGCAAGTTCGCACACCCAATGCAAGTGTGCGGCAAGGTGAAGTTAAAATTTCATTAACCAAAGCTTGGGAAGGAAAACACCATCGAATTATTCAACATCCTTCAAGTTAGGAAGAAAGTCAATTCCAGAAGAATTGACGCCAACATATTTCGAAAGAAGTCATTGAGAATTTTAGCGAATGGTCAGAATTCTCCATGGAGAACTCGCGAAATCATGGGGACCATAAGATAGCTAGAAGTTGAAAGGTGGTTAGTGGATGGAGAAACTCGCCACCCTAGGATTCAGAGTAAATGTGGGTCATTGATTGTGGTTGGTTTTGAACCTTTGGATCATTTCGTGAATTTGGGGATCGTGAACTTGGAGCGTAGGCCAAATTCTTCATCACTCCAAGTCTCGAATCGTGAAAGAGATTAACAAGGGTAGAATCGGAAGGTGGAGCGCTTCCAGGAAGAAGTGTCAAAAACCTATGAGTCATCGGATCTAGCCAATTGCGAGGAGTATAATGATAAGAGTCATTCAACACTTGAAAACTCAGGGGAGGTATTGAACCGTCGATCTCAAGGAAGATCGAATCATTGATTTCTTTCATCGGGAAATCATAAAATACAAAGTTGGGAAAACAGAGGAATTTGTTCTCGAAAATCCCGAAACGCGAACTTCTGATTCGCGAGGAGATATATAGACCATTGATTCACTACAAGTGTCAGTCGTTGATCGAAAGCACTTGTATTCTATGAAGACGAAAGTTGAAAAGGGAAGAGCACTGTTTTCTAATTTGTGAACCACGAAGTCCAGATTCATGAAAAAGGATCCACGCCAGTGGATTACGAGGAGATTTGAGTCTTTATATCCGACTCAAGTGGATTTCAGAAAACTA
This sequence comes from Picea sitchensis, assembly GCA_010110895.2. Lineage (NCBI taxonomy): Eukaryota > Viridiplantae > Streptophyta > Pinopsida > Pinales > Pinaceae > Picea > Picea sitchensis. The sequence goes on along the minus strand of SNQJ01S0036041.1, from coordinate 88,778 downwards.
GAGATCGGAAGAAAAGAGGGGAAACTATTTTTCCAAACTCTGAAACGCTAATTGTCGATTCGCGGGGAATTGATTTGGACCGTCGAATTTGGAAAGTTGTGGACCTTGATCTGAGGAAAATGGGGTTCGGGAGTTCGGACCTCCGGAGAAAGGAGGAGAGTTAATCCTCGAAGTTCATGAAGGGTAAAGTCCCGTAGCATTCAAAAGTTGGGGTCCCAGGTCATCGCTAGAGGTCACGCTGGTGGAAGTTAAAGGAAGAGCTAGCACGTGCTAGACTCTTGTTTCTAATTTCTAGGATAGAGAGAGTCGAGGGTGACTCATATTGAAACACCCGGTATGTGAAATCCCGAAATGATTTATGGATAGGCTCGTGTTCATAGTCAGTGGCCATGTGGGAGAAACTTGTACCATTGCTAGTTCTAGTAGGAGAGGTTTCACGCACGGCCTGTGGTTTTGTTTTTTGGAGGTTCTAGTAGGGACCCGAAGAGCTGCTCCAGCTCAGAGAGCTGAAGACCCATTAACTAGGAGGTCAGTAGACCCCGCTGAGGTGGGGAAATTGCATCGAAATTTCTTAGGGCAGGAATAATCATGCACAATGATTACAGTGGAGAGAACAAGAAGATTTAGGAATCCTGGAAGAATTGAATGCTTGTGGGATCCGCAAGAAAAAGTGTTAAAGGGAGAAAGAAGCTGCTGCAATTTGTACTAGCGAGTATGTTTTGGCTCATTCTGACATCCAGAGGAAAGAATGATTGCAAGTTCCAAGTGTTGTTGGTAATGTTGTTTCATAATGAAGGAAGCAACAAAGAGCTGAAGTATTGGTTATAAGATTGATAAAAGAAGCATGAAAGATTCTACTGCTATCGAATATTCAGGTAGTATAATTTTTAATGGAAATCATGCAGGTATGAGTTTTTATCACTCTTTTTGCATAATTGTTGAAAGGAAGTTATGGTAAGAATTTCCTCAGCCAGAGCTATGTTATTAAATCACATGATTATATTATTTGAATGCATACCACCAGTTGTGGTAAAGGTTGTAGGCCTGTGTTAATTCAAATATTTTTAGCTTCTGAATGCACGCATCGACATAGTAGAATGTCATGTTAATTTGGTTATGGGGTAATAAGCAAAGAATTAAAAGATAAGAACTTGTTACAAGAATGAATGCCAGAAAGCTAGACATGTATGAGACCAGGACATGGTTGGATATGGCAAGGTATAGATATGGAAAGATTATGAGCCACACCAGGTACTAGAAGCTTCCTACTTTTAAATAAACTTGGGCTGCAACCATTTTGCTAACACTAATGAACACCACAGAATTATATTCTTGGTGTAGTGTTCGGGTCGGAAAGGAAGGTATCCAATTAATTGGAAAGATAATTGGAAGTGTATGGAGAATGTGGCAACACATTGGCAAGAATTCCAACCCATGGATGGTGAGACACATGACTGAGATAGAGAGCATTATATAATTCAATGCAAGGTGCACTGAATAAGAATGCATTGAGAATCGCACTCATGCATAATAAGTAATATAATTGCATACTAAGTGCAATGGTTGAATATGTTTGGTAAGTACATGCATATATATTATTGCATGGAAATAATTATGTTGATGGCTGAAATGTTGCTAACCCCTGAAATTGAGAACATTTTAGGAACTGTTAAACACTGCAACAGAAAAGTTACAAGCCAGGTAGTCACAAGAATGGAGACTACATAAAATTTTATGTTCAGAAAATTGAAATAATGAACTTACTGTTGTTAACTGTGGACATGCATATGCATAGAATGGCAATTCATTCTATTGGTCAAGTTGTTTGGTAATTGTGATTGAATTGCCAGGTGCATAAATTCTAAGATTATTGCATAAGATGTTGTACATATTGAATTATGATGTACAGAAATTACCGACAATTTGTTGGCAGTATGCAAGATGAAGTTTTGCAGGAAAATTGTAGGCAGTTTTGTGCCTGTGGAAAAATCACAGGAATGACTGCATTCATAATGTGGAAACAACCAAGATGAATCATGGAATAGGACGTCATGTTTTGGGAATAAAAGTTGAATTTCCTTTCGAATTAATTGGAATTCCTAAATGAATTCTTGTATATTCTCTCATGATAACTGCATGTGGTTGATGAAGATGAGATGATGTTGATAAAAGTTAAAATGTTGGCTACAAAGAGTATCTTGGGAAGATGCTGCTTGGAATCCTTTGAGGGTAGTTGGAACTCCTGGAGCCATGGTGCTCAAAGATTTCCGGTCCGTCCTGTTGCGAAACCCAAGGAAGGGAGGTGTAGCACCGATGGACTGTGCTTGTGAAGGTGTATACTCTCAGGTGGGACAGGCATGTGCGGAATGAGAGACCGTTGGTTGGAGTACTGCCAAGGTTTGAATGGTTGGAGTGTTGTTGAGGTCTGGTACCTTGGCCTATACCATTTGGATAAGGATTGTGGACCATGGATATCTTGGGAAGCCATTTCCTGATGGAGTCATAGCTCTGCTCTCAGGTGGGAGGTCTCTCAATCAAAAGATAAGTACAATTCTCTATTTATTGTATGTTGTGTATGTTGTATATAGTTTTAATGTTATTGAATTTGTTTGTATATACATACATATACATTGCATGTATGGTTGCATTACTGGATCCATGGTTGTACCTAAGGTGTCTCATATTTCATTACTTACGAAATATATATACCTTATGCTAATCATGTAATCGATTGGAATATGATTCAGGTGGAACCAAAAAGTGTCCTGCAAGTGCATCCTGTGCGCATATTGGACAGGAAAATAAAATAGCTCCGGAATCGAGCTATTGAGCTTGTAAGGGTCCAGTGCACCTGGTACGATCCTGAGGACTTGACATGGGAGCATGAGGACGCTATACGGGCATAATACCCACATAATTTTGAAGATTTTGGAAATCTTGTTGATGTTGTGTGAAAGTTGCACTGAGGACAGTGCATAAATAAGGGGAGGGGAATTGTAGTGTCCCCAAGGCCAAGCCCTTTGTAAGTCTGATGTATGAAATGAATTGTGAATATGTGTTATAGTCTGGTGAGCCAAGTTTGTATAAGTCGATGGGCTTATGTGATTATTAGGCCAAAGAGAGAGCCTAAGGGTTGTAGGCAATGGACCTGATTTTGTACTGATATGTATGCAACAAATTTATAAAATATAAACACTCTCGCGTGTAGGCTGACACAATGAATGCGTTATTGGGGACTGAGAATCCATAGAGAGGGCAAGGGATTAGGGGATGGAAGGTGGGAAAAGGGGCTAAGTGTTAATCCTAGGGGGCTTAAGCCTTGGGAATAATATTTTATTATTATTCCAAAGAACATGTGCATTCTATGTTGTTTATCCTAAGTTCCTGCCAAGGGGAAAACGTGCAAAGTAGATGCTTGTTGATCGAATGCATGCACTTGCAAGGGTGACAAGTGTCAACCCTGGTGCATGCGAATAAACAACCAAGATGAGCCATGAGAGGGGTTCCTCCTCCATTTGACCCTCGACTTCTAGAAGGTGAATTTGTCTGACTCTTGCAGAGAAACCCTCATGCATCCTCTGAACCGAAAAGGCATGTATCTGTGTTTGTTCTGGGATAGTTGGTACATCCCCTGTCTGAATAGTTCGAACCTATGTTGACCCCTGTGTGGATTGTTTGTCATGCGTCCCTGACAACCAGAGCATGAGTCTATCCTGTGTTGGCGGATTGGGAAAGAAGAAGTGACCTGCCATTGTTGAACCTGTTGGAAAGCCCGTGTTTATTTTCCCCATGGGTTGATGTGATCACGCAGTGCTGGACTGTGTGTGGCTTGTTGGCTAGTTGTGAAACACTCTCTCTCTAAGTGAGAGAGGTGATTGAGGTTGGAAGAACATGTGGTTTGGCCTGTGAGCGACTCTCTCCAGGTGAGAGAGTGCACAGAGGAAGGAGAGAACTCCTGAAAGGAACCCTGTAGCTACCACAGAGCTCGGAGACTTTCGGTCCGGTCTGTTGCTGTAACCCAAGGCAAGGGAGGTTAGCAGCCGAAGGACTGTCTAGGTGACAGAGAAGGTGTATACTCCTAGGGTGGAACAGGCATGTGGGGAAGGAGAGTCTATGGACAGTGAGCATGAGTGGTTCCTGGGAGAGAATCCCTTCCTTGTGACTATGTGTGTTTTCCCTGTAACCTCAACCTAGACTAGGATTCCTTGCCTTGGGATGGATCTTACCCCTAAGTGGATTTTTTATCACACATCCCCGATAACCAGAGCGTGAGTCTATCCTGTTTTGGCGGATTGAGAAATAAGAAGTGACCTGCCATTGTTGAACCTGTTGGAAAGCCTGTGTCTGTTTTCCCCATGGGTTGTTGTGACCATGCAGTGCAGGATTGTGTGTGGCTTGTTGGCCAGTTGTGCAACACTCTCTCTCCAGGTGAGAGAGGTGATTTAGTTTGGAAGAATAGGTGGTTTTTCCTGTGAGCGACTCTCTCCAGGTGAGAGAGTGTGCACAGGAAGGAGAGAACTCCTGGAAGGAACCCTGTAGCTGCCATAGAGCTCGGAGACTTCCGGTCTAGTCTGTTGTTATAACCCAAGGCAAGGGAGGTTAGTAGTCGAAGGACTATCTAGGTGAAAGAGAAGGTGTATACTCCTGGGGTGGAACACGCATGTGGGGACGGAGAGTCTGTGGACAGTGAGCATGAGTGGTTCTTGGGAGAGAATCCCTTCCCAGTGACTGTGTGTGTTTTCCCTTTAACCTCATCCTGGCCTAGGATTCCTTTCCTTGGGATGGAGCTTAGTCCCACCTTGGGGGTGACCCATTGCTGAGCTGACGAGCAGTGTGGTCTAAGGCTGGGAGGTTCATGGAAGGTCTGCACCTGGTTGGTGGAATTACCTCAGTTTCAAGATAAGTATCAACTTATGTTAAATGTTATGTTTTGCATTCCTGTGATGCTTATATTTTATCATGTATTCTGTTGTGCAGATGAATTATGGTTAATGTTATTCTTAAAATTATGATAGAATTAATTTATATGAATTAATATAAGTTTAAATGTGTTTCATTTGCTTAAATGCATGTTGTTTTATAATCCAGAGTGGGTGTTATATTTCCGTGAAGTATGGTAAAAGAAAGGTTGCTACAAAAATGGTGGGGATTATTTTTCTCGAAAAGTATACACATCATAATGGCTACATAGACCATGTATTCGTTCAGAGATGTTGTGGCTTAAACCCCATGGGTATCGACCATAAACTTTGATGGACATCTCCACCATTCTCTGATTAAATCAGGATAAGTTCGGTCTACCTCAGTACAATCTTTCCTTTGAAATTCATCTAAAAAATCGGCGTTAAAAGTGTACTAAGGATTTGGTGAGAGATTATACATTACTTGTATATGTTCTGGCTTGAATGAGCCGACAACGACCCCTTGATCATTTAAAATGTTCCTCGTAGAAATATCAACCTTTACCAAGGCCCATTTGATCATGTCGTTGTACGCCATAAGCCGAGGGTGCGTTGCAATCTTATGAAGCTCTGATTTTGCTACATCCTGAAAGTGATTCTCGGAGTCAGTAGGAGAATTCTTAATTTCGTATTACAAGAATTCAGAGATTTGTGTCCAAGATTTAATTGAATTGATAGAGTGCGGCGTAGTGTCGGATATGATATATCCTTCCTCTGTATCTTCAATCTTCTTCGGTGCCTTCTTTGGTGCCATGACTTTAAGTTAGATGGCAACCTGTCACAGAAAAGGAGTGTATGAGCTTGGTTGAATGCATCTTATGCTTGATAGTATGAAACAGAATATGTTGCGAAACACAAACCTTCAAACTCTCTTTTAATTCATTTAACGATGCAGGTACTGACGCAGCTGACAAGAATTCAATACATTGAATGCAGTGGATATTTACTAAGATACGCATTAGTGTCACATATCATCAGTTATCCCTTATTAAAGAGGTCGTGTTTTGGCGCTTTTGAATTCAAAATTTGGAAAATTTCATTTGATCAGAAACCGGAACATGAACTAACCTAAAAAGTTTGGTTGTCATTAATCATGCTTCCAAAACAGAATTAATTTAGACTAAACATAGATTAAGAGTTGAGATTTCGCATTTCGGGATTTCGAGGATCGTGTTGACGAGAGGTATGTTATCACTGAATCCCGATTTCTGAAATTGCGAAATCGCGACATGTATAAATTAGGACTTAATTTCATTTTAGTAAATTAATTAATCAGTATTAAACCCACTTTGATTATTTTGGGATTTCGGGGATCGTGTTGACAAAAGGTATGTCATCATTGAATCCCGATTTCCGAAATTGCGAAATGATTAACTTAAGACTTAAATTTCAATATTAGTGAATTAATTAATCAGGGTTAAGGACTAATTTCTGAAACAGGATTAATTCAGTTTAAACACAAATTATGAGTCGAGACTTCATGTTTCGGGATTTTGGGGATCGTGTTGACAAGAGGTATGTTATCACTAAATACCAATTTCCGAAATTGCGATACGATTAACGTAGTTTTTAATAATTAATAACTTTCATATTTCGAGAAATTGGGGATCGGGATTCCATGATTGGAAATGCGTTAAAACATATGTTCTTAGTAAACCCCAAACCCCAAAAAACTTTTAAAGGTTAGTCTTAACTCCTTTAGTGTTTAAGATTTTCATGATTAAAAAATAACTTTACAGCAAGCACGTCAGGACTTTTATAACACTTTCATTTTTTTGCATTTAATTATTTAAAGAATAAAGGTTGTCGGGATTTTGGTACTGGCCTTTTGGAAATGATAGTGAGGGTTATGCTTCATGAAAATCTGAAACCCGAAAAAGGAAGTTTTAAGTTTTGAAGATGAAAAATTTAATATATGTTTCAACATAGGCTCCAATTGGGGACCTCGTCTCCTTGAGGGACAAGGAGAACAGGTAGACTTAGTGCCTTTATTGGGTAAATGGAGTCAATGGCTTCTTTCTGTAGAACTTGATTAGGAAGAGGATACAGAGGGAAAAAGAGATTTCGTGTTTACTTCTGAAAAGATTTTTAAAACTCTCAACATTGTAAACTCAGCTACAACCCCATTCTTGATCTTCCCCTTCTTGCTACTAAATTTAAGTTTTCTTTAAGATGGTCAAAACAATCCTAGGGAATCCAACAGATCCTGCGGCTTTTGGCTTGCATCAAACGAAGTAAATTTCATGTTTTTAAATTGGGGAGGCCTGTCTAGACTTGGGATGCAGATCCGGTTTCGAAAAGGATGGTAACCAGGATAGAGTGAAAATTATGTATGATAGCCCTACAGATATCTCAGATATTACTTCACTGCCAGCGAGCCTGTTCAGTACCCTGATGAAGTTATCTACCCCTTTTTACTGAATTTCCTTTCACCACTTCGAATCATAATTATGCATTTAAATGCCGAGATGAGGGAAATCATCGAAATGAATTTCCTTTCATCGTCTTCTTGGACTAGATGGGGGAAATCAAATATGAATTTCCTTTCACCATCTATCTTATATTTTACTTTTTGAACACGAAGTGGGGGAAATCAGTGGTAGTAAGTATACTAGGGATGGTATTTGTGTAAAATTTTCAATGTAGGTTTATCAACTTGCTTTGATAACCTGGACCAACCCTTTTTTAACTTTCAAAGCACCTTAGTCCACAGGGAAAAAGGGGAAGATTAATTCCAGGGGTCTTCCTTTGAGCAAGCCTAAATCCTTAAAAAAATGTTAAGAAACCTAGGAAATTCAAGATCAACCTAAGAATAACATGTTTAGTCGGAGAGTGAGGCATTATGAGGATTAGTCTACTTTTTAAGAACTATTTTTCAGCTTCCAGAGCTAAGACGTAATGTCTTCTCCCTCTGTGGGAAAATAGGAAAGATATTTGGTCTTTTATGAAGGCGAAACTGAGGGTAGAAAGGGGGGATGGAGAAAAGAATTAGGAATCAAAAAACAGGGGTCATGAATTAAACCCAACTCCCGAAACGCTTTCTCAGTGATGCTTATCTCCTTTTGTTTATTTTAATTACCTCTTGTCTTATTCTAGGTAAAACTCTTAGGGCCTAGGTTTTGAAATCATTCTTTTAGTAACCTATCACACTTACGAGATAATGACCACACCTTTTTATAAAAAACCTTTGTTTGAAAAAATAGACTTTTCTGGAATTCACACCTTTGCCTTACCATTTTCCT
>SNQJ01S0036041.1:54928-78971 GCA_010110895.2 Picea sitchensis | reverse complement strand
CCAACCATTCGAACTCCAACTCACCCTTCTAGAAGATTCCTTCTAGAAGGATCGAGAACTTATTCATTTTCTTCCTTTAGAAACATGTCCGCACCCTAACCATTGACACAGTGCGGAAAGTTCGCAGTCAAGCTGAATGCAGCATGCGGGAATTATGGATTCTTGCAGGAGAGTATATATGCAGCCTGCAGACTACTTTCAAAATATGATTTTTGAGAAAATGACAAGTGTAACCTTCTTCAGGAAAACGTTCTTAATGAAGAGTTTGATATTCCATCATCATGACATAATCATAATATCATCTTGATAACCAAAAATGTGGATAACACATAGCCATAGATTTAAAAGCCTGTGCGTTATCTGTGACTATCTGTGAGTAATCTGTGGCAGTTAGGATCCATCTATGTTGAGCGCTAGGATGAGGATTAATATCGCCTATGAAAACTAATCCCCATTGCTGAAAAGGAGCTTCTTTTTTTACTGGAACTAATGGCATTGTTGGGAGTTTATGTTTTCCTGAGAACAATTGGAAAGGGTTGCAAGCTCGGACCTTGGCATTGACGCTTGAGAAAAGTTTGGGCTAATAATACCCTACCCTCATGATTTTATAATCCATTTCCCTCCAGGCGTGGTGTCCTCCACACACTCCTTCGTGAAATTGGCTTATGACCTTTTTTGTTTCTGATTCGACCAAACAAACCAACAAGAAGCCAAGTGGGTCCTTCCAATATAATCATATTTTGGATATACAGTACTTGACGGCATACAACTTCATCGTTATGGCTTTAGATAGGGGTAAGTCACTTGGGAACTTCAAGGTCAACAAGTAGGACACTATATCTTTGTACCAATTTGATGAAGCAAATTTCTCTTCAATTCTGTTTTTAGCTATTTGTTCATCAAGTTCATTCATGTCCATGCACTCTTCTCCTCCCTGTAAGCCATTTATTCCGAGAACTATGAAATTTGATTCAGCTAAGAGTTTATCTAAACCTTGCCCCTTTACTAGTTTCGTTGGTTTTATCTCCAAGTCGAATTCTTGAATTTTGGCAAGCCACCATCCTCTTTTGTCATCACTATTGGATTGAACCAAAATATCTTTTATGGAGCTAGTGGGTACATACACAATCACCTTAGAATGAAACACATAGGTTCTGAAAGTCTTTAATGCCTTCACCATAGCATATGCTTGTTTTTCCATTATATTATATCTAATTTCGACGTCCCTAAGACTTTTTCTAAAAAAGGCTATCGGTTGCTCGAAACCTTCTTCATTATTCTGGAGGAGTACCACGGAAAGTGTGTGTTCGGAAGCGAACGAGAAAATAAGAAAATCCTTTAGATAATCAGGGCTTGCTAGTACGACTGCCTCACTTATAACTTTCTTGATGCGTGCAAACAATGCTTTAGCTTCTGTTGTCCATTTCACCTCGTTGTTTTTCTTTAGCATATCTGTAATCAATTTCATGATTTCAACAAAGTTGGGAATAAATCTCCTCAAAAAAATTATTTTTCTTAAGAATGATTGAATCTCTTTTACATTCCTAGGAATATTTATTGTGTCTATAGCTTCCACTCTTTTAGGGTCAATTCTAATTCCATCTTGAGACACAATATGGCCCAAGAGTTTACCTTCTTGCATAGAAAAGTGAGACTTTTTGGGGTTTAAAGATAAACCAAACCTACGACATTTCTCAAACATCTGCTCAAGATGTATCAAACGATCTTGATCAGATTTAGAAAAAAACGGTTAGATCATTGAGATAGATAACCACAAATTTGTCCCTTTCGCCAATAAAAACGATATCCATAGCACGTTGAAAAGTATCACCTACATTCATTAAACCAAAAGGCATCTTGTCATACATGAATGTACTCCAAGGGGTGGTAAAGGCTGTCTTTTCTTTATCATGTTCATAGACGATGATCTGATTGTACCCCCAAAAATTGTCGATCATTGACATCTTATTTTCCCCAACTACTTTTTGTAAAACATGATCCATTTTGGGTAGGGGGTAATTATCTTTGAGGGATGACTTATTTAGATTTTTGAAATCGACACACAGTCTAATTTCCCCATTTTTCTTTCTAACCAGGACTATGTTTTCTACCCAATTAGAGTATCTCAGTAGTACAATTATCTTTGCATCCTGTATTTTTTTGACTTCCCTTTCGATCACAGCCAATAATACAGGGTTGATTTGTCTGAGTTTTTGTTTAAAGGGTTTGACACCAGGCTTCAAGGGCATCTTATGTTCGATTACATAGGTGTCATAGGTTCTTAGGTCTTCATAAGACCAAGCGAAAACATCTTTGTAATTTCTAAGCAACTCCACATATTTATTTTTGTTTCCTATAGACAAATATTTGGACAGTTTCACCATCCAAGGTTTCCTTTAGTACCTATGTCACAGTCCTCAACCTCTTCCGGTTGAGACTATAGAGTGGATTTTGATGGGATATCATCTTAATTGAATAATATTTCCAAGGGAATCAGGCCTTTAGGGATCTAGTTATTTTTAAAAATGAGCATTCGGTGATTCATGATTTTATCGTGGAACTCTTGAGGATCCTCCTCTTCCTGCATGATCCAAATAGGATCATTTTGATTTTCTTGATCAGTATGCGTTTCGGAAAATTAATCTATTGATTCTAAAAATTTGCGAAGTTGTTCATCATCCTCCAAGACTTGTCAATGTTGTATGTTATTCAGTATTGAAGGTCGATGCCTCATTTGTATGCGATACTTTAATTTAAACGTGGTGGGAGGTGTGAACGTTGAGGCTGCTTTGGCTAACGCATCAACCTGTTGGTTTTCGGTTCTTGGAAGGAAATGAACATTCACAGAGGAGAAGAAATTCTCGATTAGATCCTAGACACAATTCTTGTAGGACCTCAACCTAGGATGTTTGGCCTGCTACTATCAGTTTACATGTTTTATGATTAAATAAGCGTCACCAAAGACTTCGAGGTTTTTAATTTTCATTCTGCTAGCGGCTTCTAATCCTAAAACTAAGGCTTCATACTCGCATACATTATTTGTGCAGTCCACGTTCCACTGTAGCCTATAGGAAAAGTGAATTACAAATCGATCATCATGAGCCACAAGGAGTGCCCCTTCTCTAGCTCCTAAGTAGGATGAAGCACTGTCAAAAAACATTTTCCATATACCAGTACTATATACAATTTTTTAAATGTTTTCTTTTTCTGTGTTTTCTTCTGTGCAACTTTCATTTATACCTACCTCAAAATCGTCATCAATAGATAAGATACAATTTCCTAAATCTTGATCGGAAATATATACAGGGTGATTATTTGGGTTATGTGGATCACCTACTCTAAATGCCAACCTAGTCTCTCTGTAAAGACATGTGTATTTTCCTCCAAAAACTGGAATCGTAGTGTATGTCATGTCAAGCTGGAGAGATCCTCCAAGCTTGGCACCCGATGATCTAGATAACAACATACCATACTTCGGAGGGATGTCGACGACCACTGTATCCATAAGAATTCTTTTTGTGGTTATTTGTGTGATACCTACCACCAGGTATTTATTCATGACTATGCATTTGACCTTTCTTGAATCAAATGAATATAAGTCTCCATATGGCCTGGTGATTTCGAGACCTAGTTTCTCCATAATGGATTTTGGCATCACATTGTGGGATGCTCTAGAATATAGCCTGCAGTTATGAAGTAGGTGGTCGAACAAGGTTAACGTGATATAAAAGGGGGCCACAGTGTCTCTCGCACCTTCGAAATGCGGACCAAAAACTATGTTTGGCTTGTCATCTTCTAAGTTAATGTCATCGGCCTGGCTTTCGTCTTCTAAAAAGCTAATCATCTTGGCAATTTGTTTTCTATATATGGGATTTTTACCCAGTTCAACAAGTGGGATAGGGATTTTGATTTTATTTATTTCATTTTCCAAACTAAAATTTCCCAGGGCCTTGTCTCTCTCTATGTTGGGGGCTTCAATTCCTTTCTTTTCATCTTTTCTTTGTGGTGTGAATTTGGTTTCACTCACAGGGACCTGTGTTTTCACGATCGATGTTCCTACAGACTTTGACTTGACAGGTTGCGTGTCAGCGGTTTGGGTTTTTGCAGTCTGCTTGTTAGCAACCTTTGGAGTCGCTTCATCAGTTTCGCCCCTAGGCAAGTTCTTTTTTGTTGGAGTGATTGGAAGATTCTTATTCCTAGGTCTTAAATTATATTTCTCATCTAGTTCAGCTATAATATCATCAGTGATACCCTGATAAGCCAGATCTTCAAGTTCTTCATAAGATCTTAGAGATACGACTACTAAATCTCGGAACAAGGTCCTCACTTGTCCTTCGAAAGTCTGAATGAGGAGTCTGGAATAGACATCTTCATGTTAAATTCTGAGGATATCGGAAAATTGATCAAAAACGTTTATATGTTCTTGAGCGGTCAAATCTCCTTCCCCTGTAAACTTGAGAAGGCTTTTCATATAGTTTTTAGGAAGGTCATGTAGGGGAACATGGAGGATAAGGGGGATGTATCAGGCAACTACCTTAGCGAAAATTCCAGGAAGTGGTGCTTGACCGCCTGCTGGTCCTCCTGGGGAAACGGCCCCAGCTCCTGTGCCTCCATGTGCAACCATTGATAGATTTTAGGTTGAAGCTCGGAGTGTGTGAGGAGAGGGATCGCGAAAAAATAGGGAAAATACCTCAAGAAAAGAGAACGTATCGTATGACAGGGGAAGAGAGACGGATCTCTCAAGGGTTTCTTGAATGTTCAACTGCATAAAATCAGGTTTACAAATGGTATGTATAGGTGACATGATTTGTCTAAGGGATCTTCATGATTTTAAAATCTTTTCCGGATCAGAGACTGGTGAGGCTTGTTTATCGTCAAGTTTCTTTCTAGTGTTCTTTCGGCTAATATCCATTTTACCTATCATGGAGTCGCCAAGTGAAAAATATATGGTAGCCTTAGAAGGTTTTCTATCTTTGTTCACTATCAAAGAAAGAAAGTGTCAATGTCATTCTTCCCAGGGAAAATTTTCATTTCTTCGTTCCCCTGCAACAACGCCAAAAAGATGTTGTTCTTGAGTTTATACTTTAAGGTTGTAAAGTATACCATCAAGGAATCCATAAAGGTAAGGGAAATTAAAGGGTAAGAATTAAAATGAAGGGTAAATCAGAGTTTGTTTCTCAACTACCTCTGTCTAGCTTCCCATTTTTCTTGGATGCTGATATCCCTCTCAATCGCTGCTTATGAACATTCTAAGTCAACCCGGTTAGTTGTTGTTTGCATAATAGTATTAAACAGGTTTAAAGAAATGCTAGTTTGATCTTGTAGACCAGGTTCTATGTTGGGCCGTCTGTTATTTGGGACAGTCATGGAAAATAAATTTTTATTTAAAAATGAAAAGTTTGAACATTTGATGCTTTAGTTTTTTAAGGGATGAAAAGAGAAAAAGAGTTTTGGAACTCAAAATAATAGCATAATAACAGTTGAGGTTGTTTCTTGTACTTGAAACAATTTTAAGACTAGTAAAATAACAAAGCAGTACTGCTGCGAAAATATGAGGCTTTAATCAGGAAAGAATCTCATATTGTAACAGGAGACAAAGAGGAAAATGAGATTTCTAATGAAGTGTAAATTATAATCATTCAAATGACCTATAGGTCTTGAAATTGTTGATAGCAATCACAGAGGAAAAACTGTAAATAAATCAATAACCAAATCAATTCAAACTACAATAGATGTGTGAATTAAACTTATAGTTGATCTTTCATTAGAAAAACGTAAGAAGAAAAATATTGAAAAATATTAGAAACGGGGTAAAGAACACATAGCTTCAAGTTGACAGAATTCAGAATCTCGTCTGTATTATTTATATCACAGTGGATTGGAAAAAAAATTAATACAATCGGCTCTCTCAAAAACCAAAAGCCTTTTCTCAGTCTCGTGAAAATATATTTATGCATGATCACCAAACATTTTTCCTGTTGGTGATTAGCTAACTTCCTAATACTAATGGTTACATGAATGAACAATGTCAAACCGTTTACATTTCTATTCTAACTACTTGATTATTCCAATGATGAAAATCTTCAAAATAGTATTTTATGTCTGCATTGATGAACCTGCTCCTTCTTCTTTAAGACAGTGAATACATTTTCCTAGAAACTGTACTAAAACTCTGGGAGCTTCTGGAATATCCTTTGCTTCAAATAAGAAATACTTTCTCTATAGTTCTAGTAGACGATCTTCAATTATCTTTCTTGTGAACTTGATAGTTTGAAGTTTTAAGTTAGGCATTACTATCCATTTATCAATTTGAGTGACATTGATTACATTTATTTGTGGGATCTCTTTCTGAATTTCTTCCAGATCGTCTTTGAATCTTAACTAATGCTTAACAATGTTAATTTCCCTTAACAAACCTGAACAATCATTTTTTCCAATGTTCAATGAAGTTTTCTCTAAAACGTCAAAAACTCCTTGACAATTGTCATTAACTTCTCTGGTCATTATTTTGTTTTCTGTGAGGTCTGCGTCCCATACATTGATTATTACATAATCTTTAATCTTCTCTGAAACAGATAATCTTTTAGCTTCCCCGAAATCCTCTTTTGTTGAAATAACCACTGCTTTTTGGAAAGTTGCTCTGGCTGCTTTCACTTCTATTTATTTCTGGAGAATATTCTCCAAGGATTTATTTGTTTCCTGAAAGTAATTATGGACAAATTCCAGATTAAAAAACACTCTCTGTTGTTATTTTTCTATCTTCATATGTATTTCCAATACCTGGGCCTAGAAGATTTCTAGCTCTACCACTTAATTTGAAATGGAATTAATCTTACCTTGTAATTGTTTATTTATTTCCTCTTGCTTTATGACATGTGCTTGAGTGACCTGTATTTTCTGATTTGCTTCCTCTAATCTTCCTTTCCTTTTTTGAATCTCTTGAATATCATTTAATCTAGCTTGTTCTAGACCCTTTTTTATCCCCCAATTGATATTTCTTTCAGTCTCCTTTAATTGATTCTATAGTTGAGCTATCATCTAGTCTTTTTGTTCCAACATAGTTGTCAAACTACCCACAGAGTATAAATTCATCGATGCTAAAGCTCCCATTGTGCCCTCTATTTCTGTAGTGAATTCTCCCTCTTTAAGTGTTTGTCCGTCTATAATGATCTTGTGATTTTTAATCATCATATCTCCTCTTGGATGCATATCTTGTTTCAGGATAGTCTTCCCCTTTCTACTGAAAAAATAATCGGATGAAGGAATCTCATCCCTAGAAATAGGCTCAAGATCACTAACATATAGATCTCCCTCGTGGTGGTTTCCATAAGTAGACTGCAATGGAGTCAAGGAAATAATGGGACTTCCAAGTTCTGTCGATGTTGTTCCTCCTACTTTTTTTGGAAAACTCTCAGGGATTTCTGAGGGTGTTTCCAACTCCTTTCCTTTCCCTGTCTCTGATTTTTTTGTCTGAGGGACTCCTATTTTCTGTGAAGGAATTTCACTCTCCTTCATTTTTCCCTTTGTATTAGCTTTTTCCTATACATTTGTTTCAAAGCCTAGGGGAGCCCCTTCCTGCTCTGGAGGAGGAGTCGTGGATTCACCTTGAAATTATTTTGGCAAACAACTTCGCCTCTGACTTTGGAAGGATATAAAACTAGTCTTCAAGTCGGGTGATAAGGCTTGTACCCTGTTCAATACCTCCTCATAAATTTTGACTTCCTTGAATATATCATCATAGACATATTTTCCGTTCTCATAAGCTTTCAAATTATAGTGCATCAAATGTCTGCATACTAATTGATAAGGTTCATGCTTTCTGTGCTCAATATCTACCAGTTTTATTTCTACTAATGCTTCAGCCTCTACTTTAGAATGGTTGAGGTTTTGTAATGAAAATTTCTCGACATACATGGGGAATATTGGCTAGGATTTCTTTTGAGCTACTTTTAGCTCCATTCCAATACCACCTTTCACTATTTGATGTGCTACCTCCCTCAATACCAATCTGTCCGGGAGGAATTTCGGAAGTGCGTGATGGCAGATTGAGCATCCATAAACCCTAATATAAGAGAAGTTTTCATCAACAAACCAGTCGGCTATTGCTTTGAGATTTCCTGAGACTGACTCATAAATGCGAGGGGGTTCACAACCATGAAACATTTTATGCATTGGAATAATTATGAAATGGAAAATTTCATAAAATGCATTCTTAGCATTTTATTCTCATAGAACAGAGTGATATTCATGAATGGGTTCAGGACAAGTTATGTTCCAACTCTAATTCATCAAGGGAAAAGGAGTCATAAAGCAAACTGTGTCCATAATGTACACTGGCATGTAAAAGGCCACTGGTTGACCTTTAGATTTTGCAAATCTATAGTTTGAAACTTCTTGAGCTAGGTTATCAGGAAGAATATTACTCCAGTTGAAAGTGTATCCTTCTGAAGCTTCTTCTAAAAAGGGCACCCATTCTGCAAGAAAATGGCAGGGATTCTTTTTCCCGGAAAGTCTACACAACACAATGGCTACATAGACCATGTATTCGTTCAGAGATGTTGTGGCATAAACCCCGTGATATCGGCCCTAAACTTTGATGGACATCTCCACCATTCTCTAATTAAATTGAGATAAGTTTGTTATGCCTCAGTACACTCTTTCCTTTGAAATTCAGCTAAAAATTCGACATTAAAAGTGTACTTAGGATTTGGTGAGAGCTTATATATTACTTGTATATGTTCTGGCCTAAATGAGCCGACAATGACCCCTTGATCATTTAAAATGATCCTCGTCGAAATATAAACCTTTTCCAAGGCCCATTTGATCATGTCGGTGTACGCCATAAGCCAACGGTGTGCCGCATTCTTATGAATCTCTAATTCTTCTACATCCTGGAAGTGATTCTCGAAGTCAGTAGGAGAATTCTTAATTTTGTATTCCAGGAATTCAAAGATTTGTGTCCAAGATTTAATTGAATTGATAGTGTGTGGCATAGTGTCGAATATGATATCTCCTTCCTCTGTATCTTCAATCTTCTTCAGTGCCTTCTTTGGTGCCATGACTTTAAGATAGATGGAAACCTGTCATAGAAAAGGAGTGTATGAGCTTGGTTGAATGCATCTTATGCTTGATAGTAGGAAACCGAATATGTTGCAAAACACAGACCTTCAAACTCTCTTTTAATTAATTTAATGATGCAGGTATTGACGCAGCTGACAATAATTCAATACATTGAATGTAGTGGATATTTACTAAGATACGCATTAGTGTCACATATCATCAATTATCCATTATTAAAGTGGCCGTGTTTCGGCGCTTTTGAATTCAAAATTTGGAAAATTTCATTCGATCAGAAACCGGAACATTAACTAACCTAAAAAGTTTGATTGTCATTAATCATGCTTCCAAAATAGAATTAATTTAGACTAAACACAGATTAAGAGTCGAGATTTCGCATTTCAGGATTTCGAGGATTGTGTTGACGAGAGGTATGTTATCACTGAATCCCGATTTCCGAAATTGCGAAATCGCGACATGTTTAAATTAGGACTTAATTTCATTTTAGTAAATTAATTAATCAGTATTAAACCCACTTTGATTATTTTTGGGTTTCGGGGATTGTCTTGACAAAAGGTACGTCATCGTTGAATCTCGATTTTCGAAATTGCGAAATGATTAACTTAAGCCTTAAATTTCGATATTAGTGAATTAATTAATCAGGATTAAGGACTAATTTCTGAAATAGGATTAATTTAGTTTAAAAACAAATTATGAGTTGGGACTTCATGTTTCGGGATTTCGGGGATCGTCTTGACAAGAGGTATGTTATCACTGAATCCCGATTTCTGAAATTGCTATACGATTAACGTAGTTTTTAATAATTAATAACTTTCATATTTCGGGAAATCGGGGATCGAGATTCCGCGATTGGAAATGAGTTAAAACATATGTTCCTATTAAACCCCAAACCCCCCAAAAAATTTAAAGGTTAGTCTTAAATCCTTTAGAGTTTAATCTTTTCATGATTAAAAAATAACTTTACAGCAAGCACGTTAGGACTTTTATAACACTTTTGGTTTTTTGCCTTTAATTATTTAAAGAATAAAGTTTGACGGGATTTCGGTACCGGCCTTTTGGAAATGATAGTGAGGGTTATGCTTCATGAAAATCTGAAATCCGAAAAAGGAATGTTTAAGTTTTGAAGATGAAAAATTTAATATATGTTTCAACAGGGTGCAAGATGCGTACAAGTGGAAAAATTTGTATTTTTGTCTATGGATGCTAGTAACAGGGAAGACATGTATGCATAGGGAAATGGAATAAGGACCTCTCTACAAGATTTCATAGGGTGAGGCAAATCTTTCTCTAACAGATGCCCCCTAATGTGTGAGGTTAGAGGGGTATTTTTGATGGTCGAAATACATTATAAATTACCTGGAAGTGGAGTGGTAGAGAACCATATGGAAGAACTCAATTTCTCATTACATTATTCACTAACTTTGCATACATGGATGCCAAAAATATATTGCAGATCCATGTGAAAATATACCAAACAAGTGTCTGTGTCCATGAATAGGAAAATACAAATGCGGTTACATGCCAGTAGCTGTCATAGTCACGAACAAGGCCCAATAGAACTAGTCTCAAAACCAATCTGTATATTGTGGAGTACAATATGATCTCCCATGATCACTGAAGTCATAGAGGTACTGGTCCAATGAAAACGAAGCAACAACTCAGGAAAGTTATGGCCACATAGTGATGTCTTCAAGTCTTCTACACAATCCGCTAAAGGTGTGAGTCTACATCATGTGAATAAAGGATTTGAGTTTGAACACAATGAGACATTGTTTTATTACCGGTCATTGATGCATACCGTTAACAAATGTGAGACAACCTACCGATAATGAAAGTAGGTATCAAGGCATCGAGTACATTCTTACAAGTTTGAATAGAGGAGTTGATGTCGAACACCTAAATAATCCATTGATCAAGAGACATTTATGTATTCCCAACTGTCGATGGAGAGAGAGAGCGTTCCACTTATGACTACAAGCCTTAAGGTACTCATAAGAATCTAGGTCCCGTTTATAGAATAAATGGGCTGAATTCGATGGAAAGAGACCTACTGAAATGAGATAATTAATGCATCTCTCATGAATCAACACGAGGTACAAAGAAGGAGCTCCATGATTTGGTGGAAAATGAACAAAGAACATGTTCACAAACCAATGACCATGTGCTTATTTTGCGTGCGTCAAGTGCAAGAAGTACACAAAAAGATACTCTGAATAAGAACCAATTATGAAAACTACTGAAAAAGCTGAGCAAACCACCAATAAGGCTAATGGAATCCAAGACACTGCACAAATTCCAATGTGTGAATATATGTCTTGTTGTCGAACACAAGGGAAACCATCCAATCAATGACCGATGATGAAATGTCGATTGTTGGGTTCAAGGTTACCTACCAATGATGAAATTAGGGCTAGGGTGCATGATAGGACTACAATATCATGTGATTCTGAGACAAACTGAGGGTATGGCCAACATGCAAAGTCAAGAGTTATGAGGAGTGGATGAGACAAGTTGATAGACTTCCTTTGAAAAAGAGAATGAGACATGTGGAGGAATTCAACAACATAGGCCTGATGATAAAACCATGAGATGCGAGAGGCATCAATAAATTCTCTATAGGGACTGGAAGAGTAACCAGTCAATAGAGAAGACTTTGTAACAATCTCATCTTCCTAATGCCATGCTAATCCCAAAATTATGATGATGAATGGACTCAAATAGCTTTGTGCTATGTTCAAAGGTGACACAACTACTCTTGATACAAGATAATACTCCCTTCCCGCCCATATTTTTTTGTTTTTTGATAGACAAATGAATGTTGTGATGCATAGGAGGAAACGAGTGTCACAAGTGAGAAAAACTAGTTCCAACAATGGAACATACCTGTGCTCAATGCAGGGAAGTGCATGTGGGAGATGGACACTCGGGGGAATGTTCCCTCCTAGGTATAGGGTGTCAAATTGAAAAGGATATAAACAAGGCTCTGCTTGGTTGAGGATGCAAAACTTCTTAGGAAAATGATTTATAATGCAAAGAAAGAACCGATTATAGGCTTAATACTGCAAGCAAGGGTATGAGATGCAATCACAACTTAATGCTAAAAAATGTCATTTGTTATGTATTTTTGTCTACTTGGTGTGAAAAAGGGATAAACTTGTGCCAAATAGATGTCTTTTGAAACCAATTTTGCGAGTGTGAAAGAGACAAGTTCACTCAACAATATTTTCACTTTTTTATAACGAGTCAGAAAAGAGATTAAATAAGACTCACAACCTTTCAAATCCAATTTAACGAGTGTGAAAGGGACAAATCACTCAGAAATATTTTCTCTTTTTAGACGAGTCGGAAAAGAGATTAAATTAAACTTGTGAATGTTGTTCTAAGCAACATATAATGGGGGAGGCCAAGTCTCCCATGCAGGACTTCTGTGAAAGGTCATCAACTTATGAACATCTGACACAAGCTTGAGAAAACCCAAAGCTTTCCAATTCGAGGAGGATAAAATACTTGTAGAGGTCACCTTATCTACAATATATCGAGGAATGTCCCTTATCTGTAAGGGTGTAGAATAAGGAAGTAGAGGCTCTACAAGATTATTCCTCAAAGGAAACCACTCTAGGACTTGGAGGGAGCATAACAGAAGAGAGTGGAATGCTCCCTAGTGAAGAAGGTACAAAACTAGAAATGCTAAGGACATGGTCAAATGACGCATCACCCTCCAAAATAATAGTGGGATTGACCGAATATTGCATCGACAATTTCACTTCCTTAGGATTTTCACTCTCCAAGAGAAGAGTGGGATTAGCTGAAGATTGCATCAACACAACCACTTCTTCAACCATTGGTTGAATATGATGTGAGACAACAAGGTCAAGAGATGCATCACCACCACAAATATGAGTGGTGTCGGTAGAATATTTCATTGACACAACCATTGGTTGAACAGGATGCGAGACCATAAGGTCAATGGATGCATCATCCCATAAAGGAAGAGGGGTGTTAGTCGAAGATTGCATCAACATCACTGTTGTATCAACCAAATAAGTTTGGGAATCCAAAGATGACTCAGAACCTGAAGGGCCCCCACAAAAGGACCACCCTTCTTGTGCAACGACGGTAGCAGGGCACAAACAAGTAAGGTGATATCCTTTTCAAATCCTACAAATGAACTTGGGCTTACGCCATACATGTCTAGGCTTCTCAATCGTATCAATTCCCCCAACATGAGTTGCAGTGGATGGTGACATGCTCCCAGCACGATTTTGAGAGGCTAGTAGAAAATCCCCAACATGATTGGCAGAGGTTGGTGATGAATCCCCAACATGACTAGTAGAGGTTGGTGATGTATGTGCAGTGTGACTAGCGATGACTAGACTTGTGCCCCCAACATGACTTGCAGCGACTGGTTTCTAGTCTTCAACATGACTAGTAGAGGTTGTCGACCCATGTCAAACATGACTAACAGAGGTTGGTGATATAATGCCAGTATGTGGCCTACCCTCACAAGATGCAGTTGAGGAAGGTAGGGTCCAAGGATCACTAAAATAGGAAGTGTGGAAAGGAATGGATCTCCCTATTGAAATGTGATGGCTCGGTGCCGAGAAGTCGAAAGTACCCATAAGGGAAGAATACATTCTGACATCAATATTCTTAGTTTTCGACTGATAATTGTCGATCACAAGGATTGACGGTCCAAGAGATGCATTAGGACTAGAGAACAGAAAGGATAACTGATCGATTGTCACAATATTCCCTTCATGAGGAAAACAAAGTGTATGGAAGATGGACGATATGATGACAATCAGAGCATAAGTCCAATTGTGACCTAGTAACAGGTTATAATCAAGAGGTGCATCAACTATCTCTACTTCCACCTCTACTGTCTTCCCACCTAACTGGACCAGAAAGGTAGGGAGAATACTATGAGGGAGGAAGGAATGATCATCAAAATAAGTCAACATGTTCGATGAATTGGAAAGAGTCAGAGAACCAAGAGATTTCCAACAGACCAGGGACATCACACACGTAGCAACGCCTTCATCAACAACCACATGTTTTATGGTATAATTTGATTACTCCATGTGGATTTGGAAATCCACATGGTAAGGAAAGTGAGGCTTAACATCTGTGATGTCAAACTTGATAAATTTTGAGCCATTGGGTTCCAGAGCTCTTAAAGCAGAGAGTAAGGAATTCCTTTGTGAAGGACATGTCTAAAGTACCTCCAAAGTCGACATTGCACAAGGGGTTGGACCCAGGTCCTCAACAATNTCATTTTGATTATGGGTAGAGCACTTTAGTACTCCTTTCAGAATATGAGGTGGTGGCTCTGGTTTCTCAATCTGTAAAGAAGTCTTCGGAGGAGGAGGATATTCTAGACCAGGATTAGCTTGTGAAGAGCTATAATCTTGAGATCGAGTGGATACATTAAATTTCACATCAACCATATTGATGCATAAATGGTCAACATATTTCAACTATTGGTTTTGACCTCCACCAGCCGCATTTCCGTTGTTTGAGGAGCTCGAGGCTAGGTCTTGATTATGTGGGAATGGATTCGTCAGCACAGCGGGTGATTGAGCTTTTAGCCTCACAACATATTCAAGTTTGGGGCATAAATGGGTAAGCTGATCATCTGTGCAAATATTATAGGGAATCTTGACCTTACGTCTTTCTTGTTTTCCCACTCCAACATTACTACCCATCTTCTCATTATTATTATTGTCCTTGGGTTTATTACCATTTTTCCCACCCGTGTGTTTATTACGTCCTTTTTTGTTAGTCACTCCTAGTTGTTGGTTACCATTTGGGTTGGCCAATGATTTCACATAGTGTACATCTATCGACTGAGTGGGGTTGGAAGACACAGACGAAGTTGACCCTCCTGTAGACTAGTTTAAAGACAACTCTTTCAAATAGATTGTCACCGAGTGTGTGAACTTTACATTGGTAGAACCTACAATGCAATCGGAATGAGGTCTGGATTTTTTCCTAGGGTTGTAAGTAGACCATAGTGCATCAATAACAAGGTGGTATAACATTCCAGACTGAGAATATATCAAGTCTAACTGTTGGGCCCTAAAGATCGCCTCTTCCTTAGTGGTAACCCCAGTAATAGAAACATCCTTCAAGATAGGAGCATGAAAAGACTTAAGAAACCATTCTAAAATAAAGGTTAGGGGTATATGGGGTCTTAATCAACCCCTTCCGTCTATGCCACTCTTGGATATGATCTGAGATATGAGTGGCAATATCCTGGCGTAAAGTAGACAAAAGTTCTAGGCCAACATCATAATGAATGGGTAACTAGAACTGGTTAATAAATACCATCACCAACTAAATAAAAGTCTCATATTACCCCCTAGGTATCTCTATATACCATTTCATAGCAACTCTGATGAGGGTGCATTGAAATAATCTCAAACGAATAGAATCATCATTAAGAAAGTTTGATGAGCACCAAAGGTGAAAGGTAGTGATGTGATCACAAGGATCCTCACCATTCTTACCCTCGAACTTTGAGATGTCTGAATGAAGTTTGGTGGGGGGGTGCATGTAGGATCATGACTCATAGGTTCATTCATTAACTTAGACAAATCTGGCAGGTTAAGCATGGCCAAAAAAGGTAGACGGGGTTGCGACATTTGGCCCCAACCTCCCGGGAAATATTGTGCTTGCGAATTTGTAGGCCATCTAGGGTTCTGGTAAACACCATGGCCCTGTCCAGCATTATAAGGCCCTCCTTCGAGATGATTCATATAAGGTTGGTTGGGCATCATTCCAGTAGGAATGTTCTGTTGAGGGTTATAGAAATTTCCCCCAACCAGATTCGATCCGAGGTGGGGATTTCTCAAAGTGTGAAACTAACCCCCTCCAGGTTGGAATCCAGAGGATAAAGGTGGATTCATCATGCCAAACATATTGGTTAGAATCTGCATCGAGGTGGTAGGGTTGTAGGATGGAACTTGAGTCAAATATTGTTTGCACGGTTGGTTTCTCCACTGAGAAGTTGGAGGATTGGACACAAGGTTAAACACAGGAACGCCTCCTATATTAGGATTCATGTGAGGGATTTGAGATCCACCAAATGAAAAAGGAGTGTAGGGAGGTGTACTTCCCCCAAGCCCAATTCTAGCATTAGGGCCAACTGTTGGGATGGAGTTCAAAAAATGGGAAGTGAAATTGGGAATACCATAAGAAAAGGGACTAGAATCCATAGTGATGGACTGAATATTGTAGCCCAGTGAGTGGCCAAGAGACCCAAAGGAGTTCAAGGTGGTAGCTTGAGAATTTACTATAGGTCGGGCCATAGTAATGATAGGTACCTCCATCACTACAACCATAGAGGTTGTAGGAGTTGAAGGGGTGCCATTAACTATAGTGGGTATGGGAGTCGAAGGGATATCATAATTATGAAGACTAGGTTCAGTACTCATCTTTGTAGAATCACAAGTCTGAACAGTGGATGTGTGTGTACAATGTATAATAACTCTACGCCTTTTAGAAGGCAAGGACATGAAATCCATTGGCAACTTTAACAAGCGAAAGGACTAGCGTGGAGGCTGGTCCAACTCCATGATGACTGAAGACTCTAAAGATAAAAAATATATCCTACGGCCAACTAGTAATCAAAGAGCACACCAAATTTCAAACAACCAATATGCATGCAAGCGGGGTAAAGTGGTTGAGTGGCCTCCCTCCCTAAAGAAGGTATGTATCGCCCAAGAGGGCCATGAGACAAAATCATTTATAAGGGCCCTCATGGGCTTAACAACTAGTCGATCAACTCCCCCTGGAGTGGTAATCCTACATAAATTTTGTGTGTTGTTTGAGCCTTATCTGACCTAGGGTACCTCCAGAATAACCCTTGCAAGCAACCTATAAAACACCTAATTCAAGAAACTAATAAACCATTGTATAATCGATGCACATGCGAACAGTCATAAGTCAAGTCCACTGTATGGGAAGGGTAGAAAATCCCAAAACCTTGAAATCACCGCCTCTCATGGAGGTAAGGAAACTAACAAGATCCCCAGAAATATATTTGATGCTAAGAAGGTATCGGGGGGATATCCCTTCAAGCAACTTCGCGCGACCTTGTGATTAACTTTGATCTGAGCGGAGACTTCTGATATTACCAATTATACAATGGATTTCTCCACTCCCTAACTCAGACACATATGTTGATTTAATTTCCTTGGAGAAGTTTACTCAGAAAATCCTATTCCAACACACTAAATCCTAGGCTAGTTTGTGCACCCTAGAAAATAAAATCGTGACTAGTTAATTTTAAATTATAGTGTTGATTTAAATGGCTACGATTACTCAAAAAGGTATGGTAGTGAAACTCATGGTGTTATGACTCTGCAAGAGAAGTAAATATGAAAATAATGCAATGTCCTAACTTTACCATTCAATGAATGATATGCTTCTAAAACCGATGCAATTTTCAAATTCAACCCTGCAATTGAGAAGTAAAAATGCAGTCTTTCACTTTATGCACTAAGCTAATGATAAAAACTCAAAAGACAAAAATGTCAAGAAATGCAAAATGCCTATTTTTTTTATTTTCAATATATCAAAACTGAAAATGCATAGACTGAAAAGTAACTTGATATATAGCGCTACTATGTATAAAACAAGATAACTCAAGAAGGATACCAAGCAACAAAACACCCAGCCCAATGTACAAGGACAATACAAATGAAAAGATGAAGAGAAAGACTTCACCCGGAAATTCAACCAAAAGAGGGCTTCCTTTCATCCCACAAGCACTTAACAGGCACTACAAATACCCAAGAAGGCTCAACAAGCATCAAATCCCACCCAACAAACACCAGACTAGGAAAAAATGCAAGGAAACCTGATGTACGCAAATGTTCAGGAAAACAAAGTGTATATACACAGCTTGCAGTGAGACAAACTGTGTGTATACACGACTGTCGGGGAAAACAACATGTATATGCATTAAAACAAGGCTAGGCAAGGGAGAAAGGATGAAAACTTAGACCTAGAGTGAATATTGAGCTATCAAGCAATGATGCGACAATAACCATAATAGAAACAAGAGCAATCTTAGGAGAAGAGTACTTCAAACCCTAAGAAAGAAGATTCAATCCCCATTATGGTTTCCAATTCTGTTACGAGGAAAATATCTCTATGGCTAGGGTAAACCACAATAGACGGAAATCACTGCATAAATCAATTCTATCCCGACAATATGCTATATAAACCAATGTGCAAGAGAGATAAGAAAGAGGCCTACCTCGTCTAGATGTTCGATAATGTCCATCGTTGAGCACTTTGACCCAAAGCTATATATGCCTGCAACAAGTTCTCAACAAACAAGAAAAAACAAGCATATGGTGGCAATATAAAAGGTTAGCACATTAGATAGCATAATCCATAATATACATAACAAATACGCCCATGGATAATAATTCATATATTTGGAAGACATCACTTGGATGGGAAGAGAGTATTTCTATTGATAAATGATTAGCAGAAGTGAAAATATTACATACTTCCATGTTGACACGGTTCAGAACCGAGAAACTAAATTCCTTCCAGGTGGGCCTCCACCACTTCAATCCTCCACCAAAGGCAAGCTCATAGAAGGGATAAAATGGGGTTCTCCATCAAAGAGGAAAGAGTTTGGGGGTTGAACACTGTGTTCAAACTTAAAGGTCAATGTAGACTCAATATGAAGTAAATAATTTCTCTAGAGTAACTTTTCTCTCAAAGTTGAATTCTTTCTCCTTTTCCATAGCTCAAAGTTGGCCTCTTTATAGCCTTCAAAATGCAATGGAAGGGACGAGTCGGAAAATTTCCAGTATATGGAAGGCCAAGGATTAGAGATATCATGTCATGACATGGAAACTCGACATTTAATTTTGATTTTATGGCATAAATCTCGATGTACGTGGGATGCGCGTTGTAGTGGAGAAGCCTACATATACACTTGTTGTATAGGGTGCAAGATGCATACAAGTGGAAAATTTTGTATTTTTTTTTCCAGATTCTAGTAACAGGGAAGACAAGTCTGCATAGGTAAATTTAGAATAAGGCCCTCTTTGCAATATTGCATAGGTTGAGGCAAATCTTTCTCTAACAGAATCATCATCCTTGCTTAACTTACAACTAGTCTGCATAGGAGTACTGACTAGTTTGTTGTATGTCATTCCAAACTTCTATAACATTTCTCTTATATACTTGGTCTGAGAGATAAAGATACCTTTTTTTCTCTAACATATCTAGGAACCCAAAAGAAACATAAAAATCTAAGTAAAGACATCTTGAATTCATTATGCTTGTATTTGAAAACTTTCTAACTCAACTTGTCATCATCACTTATGAAGATAATATCATCAACATAAAATTCAATTATCGTGATATTATCTTGATTTAACTTTATGTAGTATTATTGTCTTCATTTTATTTCCTGAACCCTTGTTGTTGTAGGTATCTATATAGTCTTGAATACCACACTCTTAGGGTCTTCTTGAGTCCATATAATGTTTTCTTTATAATGTAAACATAATCTTCCTTTTTTGATAACATAAACCCTTCAGGTTGTTCGATGTATACTTATTCTTCTAATTCCCCATTTAGAAATACTAACTTTACATCCATCTAATAAACCCTGATTCTCGTTGAATATGAATAGGACAAGATCAATCTTATTTCTTCCATCCTGGAAACTAGGGTAAACATTTTTTCAAAATCTATACCTTCAACTTGAGAATATCCTTTGTGTACCAATCTTGCTTTGTTCCTGGTAACTTGTCCATCCTCATTCAACTTGTTTCTAAACACCCACTTTGTACCAATGAGGTTCTTGTTCTTTGGTCTTGGAACCAGTTCCCATGTGTCATTCTTCTCTATCTGATATAATTCTTCATCCATGTCTTTGATCCAATGTTCATCCTTGGTGGCTTCTTCAAAATTTCTTGGCTCAATAGTATATAGTAGTGCTAGGTACTGTTGTTCTCGTGAGTGGATTGTTCTTCTAGTTTCAACTCTTGCATCTTTATTTCCAATGATCTATTTCATTGGATGGTTTTTCTACACTTGTTTTCTAGGTGTCTTTGGAGGTACTTGAATATTGTTCTTTCTCCACTTTTGGATTCTATTCTTATTCATATTCATAGACTTCTTCTTATTTCAAATCTTCTTCGTGATCTTGTTCCACTGAACCTTTTCTACTTTCTTTTATATTTTGTCCATCTGTCTCATCAATCATCACATTGATGCTTTCTACTATTATGTTGAGTGTTATATCGAATAATTTGTGTGATTTTATTTTTCTTGAGTATCCAACCAATATGCCTTTATCAACTTGATAATCAAAATTTTCAATTCTTCCATCTTCTCTTTTGATGTAGCATTTTCTTCTGAAAACTCTAAAGTGATTCAAATTTGATGGTCTTCCTTTCCATAGCTTGTATGGAGTCTTATCACTATTATTTCTGAGCATCCCTATGTTCTGAATGTGAACTATTGTATGCATTGCTTGTACCCAAAATAGGTATGCCAACTTGGAATCCATTAACATGGTTTTGGCCATTTCTTGTACTATTCTATTCTTCCTTGCAGCAACTAATTTTTTCTAATGTGTCCCGGCTACTAAGTATTGCCTCTTTATTCCATGCTCTCTATGGAATTACATTAAATCCTTTGATGTAAATTCTCCTCCATTTTTTGATCTCAAGAACTTGATTTTCAACTCTATCTCAGTTTCAACCATCTCTTTGTATGTCTTGAAGTTTTCAAATGACTCTAACTTCTTCTTGAGAAAGAAAACTGTATTCATTCTTGTGTAGTCATCAACCAGTAGCATGAAGTACAATTCACCTTTCAATCCCTTCATTCTTGTCAATCCAACTACATCAGTATCTACAATCTCCAATGCTTTTGTTGTGGATTACTCCTTTGATTTGAACTTGGAATTGGTTTGTTTTCCCTGTAGACAATGCTTGCATAGAATATTTTTTGGCTTTGAGATCTTAGGAATTTCTCTTACTACTTCCCTTTTGCTGAGTTTGAAAAAATTATCAAAATTTATGTGACCCATTCTTTTGTGCCATAGCCATCTTTCATCATCCTTTCCTAAGAAACAACTTTCCTTTCTGATTTCAGTAAGAACATATATGTTTCTTTGTTGGAAATTTTTAACAGGTAGCATATGCTTGTCATTGATGGAAAGTACAACAATGAAGATGGCATGGGTACAGGAAGAATGTACAAAGGACCGTTGGCATGTTTTACAGGCAGCGTAGACTGGTCATTGATGGCAAGTACAGTAGTGATGATGGCTTAAGTACAACAGTGAAGATGGCAGGATCAGAGTGTGCATGAGAAGACTCTATAGAGGCGCATAAGTCCAAGAATCCCTTGGGGATTCAGAAGTGAAATCTCAGGAGGATCAGCGTTGAGGAAAACGCGCGCAGCAAATCTCAAGATACATGAGTTTGTAGAGGAGAAGGAAGACAGAGATCCACAGTCATTGGATCCCATCCAAAATTCCCGATAGCATGAGGGTCGTTAGATCTGAATATTGACAAGAAAAGTGCACTAAAGAGGAGGATAGGTCTCAGCCGTTAGATCTAAGCGCAGGACCGGACCACCGTTGGATCGAGGAGAACCTACACGATCCTTAAAGAACAAGGAGAAATGGGCGTAATCGCGATATGTGAAATCACGGCGTAATCTGAGCTGTCAGATCAAGGTTGATTCTGTACCGTTGATTCCACCCAATGGAGAGGCATCGGGGACCGAGACTTTGAAATGACAAAGTCACTTGACATCAGGAATGTCAATTTCACGATATGCGATATCGCGATGTAATCCAAGCCGTCAGATTAAGGTTTAATCTGGACCGTTGATTCCAGTCAATGGAGAGGCATCGGGGATCGGGACTTTGAAATGACAAAGCCACTTGACATCAGGAATGTCGATTTTGTGATATGCAATATCGCGATGTAATCTGAGCCGTCAGATTAAGGCTGAATCTGGACCGTTGATTCCAGTCAATGGAGAGGCATCGGGAATAGGGACTTTGAAATGACAAAGTCACTGGACATCAGGAATGTCGATTTCGCGATATGTGAAATCATCATGTAATCTGAGCCGTCAGATCAAGATGTGATCTAGATCGTCGATCCAACTCATGACAACAGACCACGTCAGAGTGACACGTGGCACAACCATGTAATGACAGGTGTCAGTTAGATTCAACACTTCAGGCACCTGTAAGTCACGAATCAGAGTGACACGTGGCAATATTTAACACGTGACAATCCACGTGTGATGTCAACAAAGTTTCACGAATCGCGACATGGAAAGGCAAAGAACCCAATGCATCAAGAATGTCAATTTCGCGATATGCGAAATCGTGATTCAATCGCAGCCGTTAAACAGAGATCAGATATGGACCATTGATCATACTCCATATTGGAGTTTTGTGAATCATGACATGGATACGCAAAGAAAACAATGCAGAAATAGCGATATGCGATATGGAGATTCAATCGCAGCCGTTAAATAGAGATCAGATATGGACTGTTGATCATACTCCATATCAGAGTTTCGTGAATCGCAACTTGGGGAGGCAAAGAACTCAATGCATCAAGAGTGTCGATTTCGCGATATGTGAAATCGCGAAATGATCTGAGCCGTCAGATCAAGTGTTGGTCAGGACCGTTGATCCCACGCCATTTCAAAGTATCGGGGATCGTGACTTGGAGAGGCAAAGAACCCAATGGATCAAGAACCCCGATTTCGCGATATGCGATATCACGATTCAATCGTGGCTGTTGAAACAAGTTCATATCTGGACCGTTGGTTCAACTCTGTGTCGGAGTTTCGCGAATCGCAATATGGAGAGACAAAAGAAACAAAGTAGAATTTGCGATATGTGAAATCGCGAAAGTGCCTTATGCATAAGGGTGTGGTCACAGCCCTTGGTCACGGGGAGAGAAGGAGTTAGTCCAGATAAGCTCCATATCGGAGTTTTGGTTATCGCGAAATCAAAAGGCAAAGAACACAATGCAACAAGAATGTGGATATCGCGATGAAATCTGAACCGTCAGATCAAGTGTTGATCGAAGGGATATTGATGCGCGACACAGTGAAACTACCAGAAACCATTGATGGTTCTACCAGAGGACATGAAGACACTACGGGATGACTAACAGAGGAGGTGAAGAGTCTCTAAGAGGGATGAAGATGTTAGTGGAGGTGATTGAGAGCTGATGAGCATTGAGGCCTGTAACTGAAATAGAGAAGGTGAGTTAGACTGTCACAAAGAAGATGAAGAGTCTCAAACTGCCAGAAAGGCTGAGGAATCTCATCATAACACCCAGTGAAGCTGAACGTGTGGTTGAACTACCAGAGAAGCTGAAGAGTCGCGATGATGATCACGCAGAGCACTCGAGAGGTGGAGGAATTTGGCGCGAAGTAAGCATGCAGAGGAATGGAGAATATTGCATGTACAAGATGCACAGAAGATATATATACACGGGAAAAAGAAGAGAAGTGTTGTTGTTGTTGTGGGAGTTTGTTGTGATTGTAGCTAATGAAGGTGATTCATGTGTGAAGAAGAAGGAGAATGCAGTAGCTGAATTGAAGAGAAGAGGATCTGTGTAGTGAATGGGTATGGCGCACAGAGCTTAAAAGGTAGAAGAACAGACAGCGCAAGTGAGGTGTGTAGGAAGGTAATGAGGAAGACAAAGTAACGAAATGCAGTAGAACAGTGATGAGTCTGGTAAGCCATTGTTGAACATGATATCACTGTAATAAGTTTGAGTAGAAAAGATTTGTATTTGAGGGAGGTAGGGAGGTGCTTGGGAGGACTATTTTCCTCAGAAGTTCAAGTGGGTGCTTGAACACAGGGAGTTGTAGCTTCCATCTGGTTGTAGCCAGAGAAACCAGGGTGGCAGGGTGGTGCAAGGGAGAACTCTTGTTC
>SNQJ01S0036041.1:30052-51037 GCA_010110895.2 Picea sitchensis | reverse complement strand
CCAACTTTCCTCATTCTACATTTCTTATCTTACACCTCTTTGAGTAAAAGACAAGTCTATGTTCTTGATCACGCATTTGACTTACACTTAGCAAATTTGTTTCATGTCTTCGACCAGTAAAATATTTTTCGTCTGTGGAATCCTTAATTACGAGTTTGACTATGCCTCTTCCAATAATTATGGCTGAGCTATCATTCCCAAATTAAATTGACCCATCTATTTCATTATTGAATGTCAAAAACGTTTCTTTATCACCTATCATATGCTTTGATCATCCATTGTCAACATACTATCCATGTTTCTTGTGTTGAGCTTTTAGAGAAAGGTTGCATTTTTCAATGTTGAGTTGATCTTGATTTCTTATCCATATCCTTTGTGGTTCCTTCTTAGGATTGATGATATTCTACTTTGGTTCCCTTGGAGGAATAGTGTGTTTGCAATATTTAGCCATATGTCCAAAGTTTCTTCACTTGTAGCATTCTATCTCATCACTTAATGATCCACATATATTGTAGTTTCTATTTTGAGATTCATGAGATCTTCTTGGATAACTATTTATTATCCTTCATAGTTACTTTTGTTTTTGGCATTGGCTCTACAATTCAAAACTTTGTGCCCAAAATTATTGCATGAATAACATAAACCAAGAAAAATAGTTTGGTACCTAGGCGTGGAATACCTTCTGAATGATGCTTCTCTTTTGAATCCTTCTTCTTCTTGAGGTATTTTTGTAGTTGGCTGCTACTGATACTAACTTCTGAATCCTCTAGGTGGTGCAATGTCTCTGTAATATTATTCTTTCTTACAGGGACCTCTGATGGCTTTTTCATATCTTCTTGGTTATACTTCTTTCTCTATCCTCATCTCATAGGAAGTGAATATTCCATGTAACTCGTCTATGGTCATTGTATCTAGATCCACGCTTTCTTATAGAGTTTAAATCTTTGAATCAAATATCATTGGCAGAGATATTAATGTTGGAATATTGGCTATTGTCATTGATGTCAACCCTAGTCATTGGTTTTGGATCGCAAGATTGATGAAGGTATTTGGAAATGAAGGACAATGTACATGTAGAAACAAAACCCATGGATGGATAGTATACATCATGTTGTTTCCGATGGTAGGTTTCATGTCACATGGATCCTCATGGTCGAGGAGAAATGAATTTTTGAAGATGACAAAGTGAATTGAAGAAGGAAGTACATGTAGGCCCTGAAGATAATTAAAGAAAATAATTANGTACATGTAGGCCCTGAAGATAATTAAAGAAAATAATTACAAAATAAGAAAGTGTCAGGTCAGCCCTAATGTTAAATGGAAGTGACATAAATGGTATAAATACATATCATTATACATTCATTTGATACACAAGTCTAATTTCAGAGGAAAGCAAAAGTAAAGAAGGTCGGATTTCAAGGGAGGATGAAGTATTTTGGTGATGTGTTCTAAGGTATGTTATTTACAGGTCATCTTACCATTTTCTCTATAACATTTTTTCTAGAACTATTAAGATGGTGAAATTGCTATGGTATTGAGAATACATATCAAGGTACCCGTGGTAAAAAAATTCATCTCTCTGTTAACTATAAGTTTGGAGACAGACTCTGTGGAAGATTAGGTTTTTGACTAGTCCTGAAGCTAGTCAATAAACAGGTGTTCCGGGTAAAACAATCATAGCGTTTTCATAGATAATCCAAATAAATTGGGACTACTTTCATTGGAAATAGTACAGAATTTAGTTTCCTGTGTGCAAGTTTCAGAATATGATGTTAAATATTGAGCGTGGGGCATTCTATACAAGTTTGCTCTCCTCAATAAACCAAAATTGAACAAGGTCTACCATTCTCTCTATAACTTCTTTTTGGGGAGGATTCAAGGAGTGAAACTTGGAGAGGTTTCAGAGAATACATTGAGTAATATTATATACAAGATTAGATTATTTCAAGAATTGAATAATTGCACAAATTGAAGAAGTATTAAGAAGAATTATCAGGTTCTATGTGATGGTTGGTTGATGGTGATGATTTAATGTAAAATTTTATTATCTCTGATATATTCTTGGGTGGAAGGAAGGTGCAAGGATTGAGAGTTCAAATATCTCTTGATATTGGAGGATTGTATCTTCATATTGGAGTTTTATCCCTCCCTTTACATTTGGAAGTTGTAGCTACCTTTGGAAGTCATTACTTTCCTTGAACAATAACTATTGATTATTTCTCATATATTGTGCATGGTGTATTGTGATGTATTGATGTAACTCTTATACTATTGTTCATTTCTCATTGGATATAATTGAATGCTTTAAGTATAAGTTGAAAAGTTTTTTAAAATTTACTTGATACTGATTCACCCCCCTCTCAGTATCAACAATTGGTATCAGAGGAGGTTACCTTCAGTACAATTTAACCACTGGAAGGAAGATCCTAAGAAGAAATGGAAGACAAAATTCCAAATGGGATTCCACCATTTGATGGAAAAAATTTTGAATACTGGAGTAATAGAATGGAAACTTACTTGAAAGATCTTGGGGTAGATGTTTGGTTCTCAGTTTATTCATGATACAATGCTTTGAAGAAACCAGAGACTGCGGCTCAGAAGGAAGAAAAAATGAACAACAAGTTGGCAATAGATACCATCCTGGATGGATTGAAAGATTCAGTGAAATCCAAGGTGGGATCACGTGAATCATCAAAAGAGATTTGGGACAAGCTACAAGACCTTTATACAAGGGAAAAAGAAACATAAGAAGAAGAAGTTGAGGGAAATTACAACATCTCAAATTTCAAAGAAGCAAATAGAGGTCAGTTTTCGTATTTAATTGTGAAGGATTAGGTGATGCAGGAGCATCTCTCCACATCAGGCATCCAGCCAGCCACGCCAGTGAATTCAAATCGCACGCTAAAAAGAGAGGCGCAGTCCTCATTCAAATTTGAAATTGAATGTAATATAATGCTTAGGATGGTGAGACATAGAAGTCATGCCTTTGCGCAGGCTGTAGATAAGATCGACTTTAATGCTAGGTCGGCTGAGATCTAGATCCAGATGCTGGAGTAGATAGCCATTTATTGTAATTGAATAGAGTAGGTAGACCTGGAGGGAAGCGCTCAATGAGCCCTCAGGTAAATTATATTTTCAGATCTCATTTTTAGGAGTGAAAATGAGAATTGTAATGGTGGTAAGAGTAGAGCCAGAGAGAGCTCGAGAACACCTTGTACAAACAGGCATTTGCCATTTTAATATAATCAGAAGCAGTTTTTCCTGCATGAGTTCTGTATTGTATGGATGTCTGTGAGTGTTCTTCATATGTTGTGAATGTATGCTATAGTTGTTCATTTGCAGGGAGTTTGTGTGATTTCAGGGTGGAAGGTCTTTGAGGTTTCATGCTAGGAGGGCGTGACAGAGTACTGCGGTCTCTGAATACCGGTGCACTGAGGATGCACTTCTGAACTCTGTGGAGTCAGACAAAGACGTGCTGCGCCACAGGAGCTGGAATCATCAACTTAGGAAGAAGATCTCAAGGTTGTTGAATACCTTGGAGGTAAGGCTGTGTGAGAGAAACACAGTTGCAGACATAATTCTGTTGAGGATTCTGTAGATCTCTGCCAGGTGAGCATTGAGCGTATGCGTTGTGGTGCATTGAAGGGAGAACTCTACTGAGAGTTGAAGACAGAAGACAAAATTTCTGAGGAGTTCTGTAGAGCTCTGCCAAGTGGGCATTGAGCGTGTGTACAGTGGTGCACAGAGGAAGGAACTCTGCTGAGAGTTAAAGAAGAAAACAAAATCACTGAGGATTCTGTGAGAGCTCTGCCAGGTGGGCATTGAGCAGGTGCATAGGTGCATAGGAGAAGAAGACAAAACCGTCGAGTGTTCTGTGAAAGAGAAGGAACTCTGCCAGGAGGGCATCGAGTCAGTGTGCAGGAAGGCACAGGAGAAGGGAACTCTTTGAGTTCTGGAAGTGAGGAAGAGTCCACTAAGGGATCTTCACTGGGTTACTGAATGCCCAGAAGGCTCAACAAGAAGTTTCTTGAAGGAGAAGGATAGCCGGGAGGGCATCCATATTCTCCATCTGTGAGAGAAGGAAGATGAAATCCCTTAGGGGTCTGAGTGGTTGAGAATCTTAGGAGGGACAGTGCTTTTGCGCACGAGGTCGCAACTGCAAGGAGTGCAGAGACTAAAGAACTCTTTGGAGGAGTTCAGATTACCCAAAGCTCAAGAGGATCAGCGATTATATATGCGGAGCGAAGCTCAAGCTGAAGGAGTTCGCAGAGAGAAGAGAAACAAAGGTCGGGGGCCTTGAGAACTTGGAAATTATTCCAAGTCTGGGAAAAAAGTGCGTAGGAAGCTCAGGAGAGCTCAATAGTCGTCGGATCGGTGGAGGAAATAGATCTGGATCATTGGTTATCATGTCCAGGAGGAGCTCAGGAGGAGCCTACAGAAGGAGGAGACCTACAGCTGTCGAATCTCACTCAGAAATCCCGTAAGTCATTGGATCGGGAGGAGTTGCACAGAGTTTAGCCTTTGGAGTAGGTGCACAGAGGAACGAATCTGAGCCGTCAGATCTGGAGCGGAAATCCTACCAGCCATCGGATCAAGCAGGAGTTACACGAGGTGTAGCCATCGTAATAACAACCATCGGCGTATCGGGAGTCACAAGGACAAGAGAATTGAGACATTCCAAGTCTTGAAATCCCGACGAGATCAGAGTCGTCCATTGGAGAGAGACACGTGGCGGAGATCGAGTGCCCATCGGTACTGAGGTGCATCGACAAATTGGTATTCCCGTGGACAAAGGGTTGGGTAAGTCCATAGTGGAAACCCCGACTCATAATCTGGACTGTCCGTTTGGGGAGACAGGTGTCAGAGATCTGGAGAGAGTTGGAACATTAACCATCGGGAAATCAAAGTTTTTGAGGACAAGAGAATTGGGACATAGAAAGTCTCGAAATCCCAGAGGAATCGGGACCGTCCATCTAGAAGGGACGCATGGAGGTGATCGGTGTCATCGAAAAAAGACCCGACAGGAAGTGTTAATCGGGGTTTGAGTCATCGGGATATCGAGGATCCTGTAGACAAAGTGCTTGTGCACTTTGGAATCGTGAAACGTGATACCCTCATGAGTGGGGGCCAGCTGTCAGCGCAACAGAGGAGGATAGTGTCGTCGTGAGGGACCAGCTGTCAGCAAACTGGAGAGTCAGGATTTGGATGATCGAGAATCCTGTAGGCATATGCTTTTAGGCATTTGAAACCCCATAACCCCGACGAGGATAATGTTGTGGTCATGGATTAATGGTCACGTTGAGCCAGGGCCGAGCCAGGAAGGCTAGCTGAAGTTAAAGCGCATCGGGAATCGGAGGATCGCGGATCCAGGGGACGATCGCATCTCGAAATCGAAAACCCTGAAACCCCGACAAAAGTATATGGTTGCGGTCATATAGGAGAAGTTCACGTGGAGGATATAAGGCTGCGGTCTTATGGTAGCAGGTCGTATGGACCATTTCATAGTTGGAAGGGGGATAAATCTCGGAAAAGGAGCATATCGGTGATCATGGATTCGAGAGAACAAGAACTCTTGACAACAAGAAGCACGAAACCCTGAACCCCAAAACTGAGTCGGGGACAACCTTGGTATAGTGCAGAAGGTCGTGTGGAGGAAATAAAGGACCCATGGATCGAGTTTTGGCAGAGGATTCCAGTAGGGGATCTAAAGAGCTAATTCGTCTCAGCAGAAAGGGGATTTTTTTGATCGATCCTAAGAGCAGGTGAGTTGGAGATGTAGGAATAATCTTGCATGCACCAAGTGGTATCAGAGTGGGATTCTATTTGTATATTGCAGACAGAGGAGGCAGAAGAAGGCAAAGTTTTTGAGGACTCTGTAATGACTGTTTGCAGGTAGGCAACAATCAAGGAGACAGTTAGCAATACTGTAAGATGAAGCTGGAGACACTCTTGATGCAGAGTGACAGCAACAGGTCTACCAGGGAGGTGGATAAACATAGCAAGATGGATACTAAAGGCCATAAGCATGCTGAAAAGAAGAGCCCAAAGCTGATGAGTGCAACAAAAATGGATAAAGAGCTCGCTGACATAAAGCGAGAGATGGAGGAGCTCGAATTGAAGATGCGGCAGGATAGGAAACCGAGATGGGTGTATGAGTGGCCCATGAAGATGCCAAAGATGAAGTGGCTAGTCAGGGAGATGATGGTCATAAGACAACGTAGGCTGTTAAAGGAATGGTTGAGGTATGTTGAAAACCTCAAAGCCACTGAAGAGGAATTGGTTCAGATATGCGAACCAGAGACTGGGGAAATTCTCAACGATTTGGAATCCGAAATGAGATCAACTGATGATCTAAAATATTTCCAGGAGGGCAGAGAAGAAGAAATTCCAGATTGCCAAGAGGGAAACAATTTGAGATCAGCTGAAGATCTCACGGACTATCATGAGAACAACCAGGAAACTTTGCATTTCCAGCTGGACAATGATCAGAGATCACTGCGGGATCTTGAATACTACTAGGAAGGCAGCAAGAGCATCTCAGACTGCCAGGTGGGCAGAGATGAAAGTTTGAGACTGTTTGAAGGTCTCATGGACTCAGAGGTGAGTTCAATTCAGCAAGGAGTGTTGATGAAGATGTGATCGGTTGATCTCATAGTATGCCAGGGAAGAAACGGAAGCATCTCATATTGCCACTTGGGCAGGGATGAGTAGATGAGACTATCTATGGGTCTCATAAACTCAGAAGTGATTTGGAATCAGCCAGGGGAGATGATAGAGAAAGCAAGCTCGGAACCGAATTTAGATCAGCATGTGCAGCTGACAGAAGAGGAGGAATATATGAGAGATCCTCTGATGATTGGGGGAATTGGGATATTCCTACCATGTGCCCAGGAGGAGGTGGAAGTCTGTGTTGCAGGTGCAACAACGATAGAAGAACAGTCAGCAGAGACTGTCAAGAAGAGATTGGAGCAGGTGTTTGAAACTGCCCAAGCATAAGCAGAAGTTGAGGAAGTTGTAGCACTGAAGCTGATAGCCGAAGGAGCATACGAAGAGGATGGTGAGCATTCTGAGGAATGGCTCGATATTTTTAGCCAGGAAGCTGAAAAGACTGCAACAGGGGAGGTTGCAGAAGCAGAGGAAGAAGGAGTAGAAAACATTTTCTTTTCTGATCTATGGGAACAGATAGAAGCCCTGGAAGAGAGAGTGAAAGTGCAGAGTGTGCACATCCAACAGGTGAAGTTGGAAATGGATGAAGGAGGCATGGGAGATCATGATGATCTTCTCATGTGCCAAAAATTTTTGCAGCTGAGGAGACTGCAAAAACTAGACCAGCCATTGGAGCAACTGGATGCAGTGATCGAGGAGATCATGGAGCAGATACTTCGAGCAAGGAGAGGCTGAGCAGAAAATAAGCAGCAGCAACAGCAACAGAATGGAGCAGATGGGAAGCTCCAGATGTTTGTTTGGGATCCAGGAGGATTTCCAACTGCTTAGAGGGGAAGTGCATGAGCAGGAGCTCATGATTTTTCAGCTGAGGAGTTTGATGCAGGAGCATCTCTCCACATCAGCCAGCCACGCCAGTGAATTCAAATCGCACGCTAAAAAGAGAGGCACAATCCTCATTCAAATTTGAAATTGAATGTAATATAATGCTTAGGCTAGTGAGCCATAGAAGTCATGCCTTTCCGCAGGATGTAGATAAGATCGACTTTAATGCTAGGTCGGCTGATATCTAGATCCATATGCTGGACTAGACAACCATTTATTGTAATTGAATAGAGTAGGTAGACCTGGAGGGAAGTGCTGAATGAGCCCTCAGGTAAAAGAGATTTTCAGATCTCATTTTTAGGAGTGAAAATGAGAGTTGTAATGGTGGTAAGAGTAGAGCCAGAGAGAGCTCGAGAACACCTTGTACAAACAAGCATTTGCCATTTTATTATAATCAAAAGAAGTTTTTCCTGCATGAGTTCTGTACTGTGAGTGTTCTTCATATGTTGTGAATGTATGTTGTAGTTGTGCATTTGCAGGGAGTTTGTGTGATTTCAGGGTGGAAGGTCTTTGAGGTTTCATGCCAAGAGGGCGTGACAGAGTACTGCAGTCTCTGAATACTCGTGCACTGAGGATGCACTTCTGAACTCTGTGGAGTCAGACAAAGATGTGCTGCAGCACAGGAGTTGGAATCATCAACTCAGGAAGAAGACCTCAAGGTTGTTGGATACCTTGGATGTAAGGATGTGTGAGAGAAACACAGTTGCAGACAGAATTCTGTTGAGGATTCTGTAGAGCTCTGCCAGGTGGGCATTGAGCATATGCGCTGCGGTGCATTGAAGGAAGAAATCTGCTGAGAGTTGAAGACATAAGATAGAATCTATGAGGAGTTCTGTAGAGCTCTGCCAAGTGGGCATTGAGCATGTGTACAGTGGTGCACAGAGGAAGGAACTTTGCTGAGAGTTAAAGAAGAAAACATAATCACTGAGGATTCTGTGAGAGCTCTGCCAGGTGGGCATTGAGCAGGTGCATAGGTGCACATGATAAGAAGACAAAACCGTCGAGTGTTCTGTGAAAGAGAAGGAACTCTACTAGGAGGGCATCGAGTCAGTGTGCAGGCATGCACAGGAGAAGGGAACTCTTTGAGTTCTGGAAGTGAGGGAGAGTCAACTGAGGGATCTTCACTGGGTTACTGAATGCCCAGAAGGCTCAACAAGAAGTTGCTTGAAGTATAAGGATAGCCGGGAGGGCGTCCATATTCTCCATCTTTGGGAGAAGGAAGATGAAATCCCTTAGGGATCTGAGTGGTTGAGAAGCTCAGGAGGGACAGTGATTTTGCGCACGAGGTCGCAACTGCAAGGAGTGCAGAGACTGAAGAACTCTTTGGAGGAGTTCAGAGTACCCAAAGCTCAGGAGGTTCGGCGATTATATACGCGCAGCGAAGCTCAAGGTGAAGGAGTTCGCAAAGAGAAGAGAAACAAAGGTCGGAGGCCTTGAGAACATGGAAATTCTTCCAAGTCTGGGAAAAAAGTGCGTAGGAAGCTCAGTAGAGCTTAGCAGTCATCGAATTGGTGGAGGAAATAGATCTGGATCGTTGGTTATCATGTCTAGGAGGAGCTTAGGAGGAGCCTACAGAAGGAGGAGACCTATAGCCGTTGGATCTCACTCAAAAATCCCGTAATTCATTGGATCGGGAGGCATTGTGCAGATTTTAGCCTCTGGAGTAGGCGCGTAGAGGAATGGATCTGAGCCATCATATCTGGAGCGGAAATCCCACCAGCCGTCGGATCAAGTAGGAGCTTCATGAGGCGTAGCCATTGGAATAACAACCATCGACATATCGGGAGTCACAAGGACAAGAGAATTGAGACATTCCAAGTCTTGAAATCCCGACGAGATCAGAGCCGTCCGTTGGAGAGAGACACGTGGCGGAGATCGAGCACCCGTTGGTACTGAGGCGCATCGACAAATCGGTATTCCCGTGGACAAAGGATCAGGTAAGTCCATAGTGGAAACCCTGACTCATAATCTGGACCATCCGTTTGGGGAGACAAGTGTCAGAGATCCGGAGAGAGTCGGCACATTAACCGTCGGGAAATCAAAGTTCCCGAGGACAAGAGAATTGGGACATCGAAAGTCTCGAAATCCCAGAGGAATCAGGACCGTCCATCTGGAAGGGACGCGTGGAGGTGATCGGCGTCATCGGGAAAAGTCCCGAGAGGAAGTGTTAATCGGGGTTTGAGTCATCGGGATATCGGGGATCCCATAGACAAAGTGCTTGTGCACTTTGGAATCATGAAACGTGATACCCTGATGAGTGGGGGCCAACTGTCAGCGCAGCAGAGGAGAACAGTTTCGTCGTGAGGGGCCAGCTGTTAGCAAACTAGAGAGTCGGGATTTGGATGATCGGGAATCCCGTAGGCATATGATTTTAGGAATTTGAAACCCCGTAACCCTGATGGGGATAAGGTTGTGGTCAGGGAGTAATGGTCACATGGACCCGGGGCTGAGCTAGGAAGGCTAGCTGAAGTTAAAGCGCGTTGGGAATCGGAGGATCGTGGATCCAGGGGATGATCGCATCTCGACATCGAAAACCCTAAAACCCCGACAGAAGTATATGACTACAGTCATATAGGAGAAGGTCACGTGGAGGATATAAGGCTGCAGTCTTATGGTAGCAGGTAGTATGGACCACTTCATAGCCAGAAGGGGGCTAAAGCTAAAAAAAGGAGCATATCGGTGATCGGGGATTTGAGAGTACAATAACTCTTGATAGCAGGAAGCACGAAACCCTGAACCCCAAAACTGAGTCAGGGACAACCACGGTATAGTGCAGAAGGCCGTGTGGAGGAAAAAAAGGACCTGTGGATCGGGTTTTGGTAGAGGATTCCAGTAGGGGATCTAAAGAGCTAATTCGGCTCAGCAGAAAGGGGATTTTTTTTATCGATCCTGAGAGCGGGTGAGTTGGAGATGTAGGAATAATCTCGCCTGCACCAATAGGACATGTTGAATTTGAATGTTCTCATCCAAGGATTGAAAGAGATGACAATGAATAAGAAAATTCCAGTGAATAAGAAGAAACTCATTAAGAAAAAATTATTCAACAGGAACATAGAATCTTAAAAAATTGAAGCATGTTGAGATTGAAAATAGTGAGCTCAAAGACACGCATAGAAAACTAAGAAGGGAATTGGGTAGTTGTGAAAATACAGGTGTACGTTTGAAGAAACAATTAGAAGACTTTGAGAAAGTAAGAGAAGAAAACATTTCCTTGAAAACTCTACTCGAAGAAGAAATAAGAATAGGATAATTAAGGAATGTCCAAATGATGAAGAAAGAAGAATATTGTGAGAAACTTGAACAAGAAGTTGTCTCATTGAGGAAGAGCTTAAGGAACTCTCAAGTTCCAAAATACTTAACACATATTGGATGGATGGGTGAAACTTCATGCAAAGAAGATGAAAATACCAACAAGAAGGTTGAAGAAAGAACTACATAGTCAGTTGATGAGAAGTCGACCAGGACACTGTTGAGCACTCAACACACCCTAAAAGTCTATGTTCATTTTTACTTTTGGGTACCACTTGATCCTTATAGTCTATTTTGCCTTCAGTATGAAACTGATACTTGCGCTTATTTTTTATGTCCATTCTAAAGCCTGCCTGAACATACATCAAGGAATCATCTTAATCGCTGAAGGGCCCTTAATAAGCTACTTAAAGAATTGGCACACCAAATATTTCCCCAACTCGCTCAAGAGTTCGGCATCAATAACATTAAAGGTGATGAAATTTGTTTAAGGAGTTTTAATCAACACCGAACACCGATCTTCATCAGCGTCAGCAGATGAAAGTATTTCTTTTTTACTATTGAACCTTGGCAGAGGTATCGCCGAAGACCCACCCGTTCAGCTTTGGAAGGAAAAATAAAAGGTAATCATTCCTCAAAGAGAAGAGCAGTATCATCGATTGCGTACACCAGACACGATTTCAGTGTCAGAGAATTACAAAATAAAATACACATTAATTTTACATTTTAAAATGTCGATCCCCAACCTCGACACCGAAGAGATACGACATGATGAGATGTTTTACCCATGGATCCATTAGGTACAACACATTTAAAGTGTGGATAAGATTTTGGATCATGCATTAATTGCTAATCCATGCACGAATCAAAGGAACCCGTTTAACTTGCCAATACAATGCATCTACCTCTGCGCCTTCGCCGTCAACCAATTAGGATTTAATTGCAGAGAATCGAGGGTAGTTTCATTTTGAAATTGTATTTATTAGTCGTATTAACTGATTGATACAGTGGATAGAGTCTCCCCAGTTATATGTTGTCTAAGTCATTATGCATGATCTTATTCTTCATGACAAATATTTCAGAACGAGCAGAGGAGCAGGGCCTGCAACCGGATAAACCGTCCAAAGTTCAGTAACCATTAGACAACTTTCTTAGTAAGAATTACATCTATGTACCCACTTATGGCATTTCATGTTTCAGTTTATGAGTTCACAACCCAACACTTCTATGTACACATGATTAAAGGATGTTTTAATTGCAAGAAAAATGCCTCCAAAGAAACCCTCCACTAGGAAATCCCCAAGAGCGCCAAAGCCAAAAGAACCATAAGCAGGAGAGGGATCCTTCCTAGTAGTTGCAAGAAAATTATAATTTTCCCCAAAACTTGTGCCTGTCATCAAGACATATTCCAAGGAGGCCTTCGTCCAACCTCCAGCCTTCAGAGACACTGTAAAGAACCAAATACCTTAATACAAAAGAA
Organism: Picea sitchensis; assembly: GCA_010110895.2. Classification (NCBI taxonomy): domain Eukaryota; kingdom Viridiplantae; phylum Streptophyta; class Pinopsida; order Pinales; family Pinaceae; genus Picea; species Picea sitchensis. The sequence continues at coordinate 38,760 of SNQJ01S0036041.1, read as the reverse complement.
CCACAATATATATAGAAAAACACCACTTTATTACTATCAAACCCTTGAGGTAGGGAAACACCATACAATGGATCCTATTATGGAAGGGATCATCTCCTGTTCACTTGCCTCTTCGAGGGGGATTCCTTCTAATGAGCTTCATCTCTAAACATAATATTTCTCTTCATATCCCATTGCATTGCTTGAACCCCTTTATGTAGTGTTACCATAACCTAAGAACATTCTAGAGGAGGAATCTTCTAGAAGTAGAACCTTCTAAGAAGTCCTCTTACACTTTTTATATCTAACTACTCATTTATTATATATAACTACCATAGTGGGCCTTATTTAATAATATAATGGACCTATTCCACCTTACATTGAATGGCCTCCACTAGTATCATTATGGGCCCTCTGGGACCCCACTACTACTCCTCTAGCTACCTAACATTCCATCCCCCTTATTAAAGCGTTGTCCTCAATGCTTGATTTACAACCATATACCAGGGTCCCATGGATAATTGTGGACCATAATGCTAAAGAAGACTAGAGAATCAAGGTCCCATGTAGAAAGGAAATATGCCATGTTGAAGTAGTCCAACCACCATTGTAAGCCCAAGTCCCATGTCCAAGTGCTCATGTGAACTCCTCGTGGAAGATTTTGGAACCCAATAACCAACTCAAAATGATACTCCAAAGGATGACACCTGTCATGTGGATCCAAATAATAAGATCCATCCACATAGTGGAAAAGGGTCGTAGAAGAATCTAAAATGAATAATACCACTGTAGAATATGTAGGATGGACATTGGTAATAATCATTGGCTCTCGATTTGTCACATTGATGCTCTCTACAGAAGGTGGATTAGAGTCATCAAATAAAATATGAAAGTGGTTGTCATCCCATAAATGACAACTATCCATATACCAATCATCACAATCGGCCTCAAAATCATACCAAGCATATATTTCTTGATTATATTCATCCCTGATGTCCTCCATAAGAAATCTCTCCTGCATTCTATCCAATGAATCTTGAATACTACAAAAACTATCATTGAGGCCATTTGCAAGGTCATGAAATCTAGTATCCAATGTGTCATACAATTGGGATTTGAATACTTCAGTAATTTGTAGAATTTATTTGGGGATTTGAGAGGAAATATCTATTTGGTCACCCTATGAACTCTTCGGTCCCACAACCTTCATGAAAAAACCCAAAAAATAAAACAATTAGTTATGACAGAAAATCACGGTTTTTCTAGAAAAACCCTAAAAAACTGTTGAATTTAAAATGTTCATAACTTCACTTCCTGGACTCCGTTTCGGCTGAAGTTTTTTTGAAATTGGGTGAAATTGTGAGAGGAAATCAAATATGTAATTTGTTTGGAAAAATTATGCCTCCATCTACTACAAAAATAAAAAACAATCGCGCTTCCATCCGCGGATAAAACCCTGAAAAATTGGAGATTTTAAAACTTCAATATCTTGACTTCCCAGACTACATTTCAGAATTTTTTTTTTAACTTGGGTGTTTTTAGGAGAGTTATCAGATATACAACCTATTTCTGCAAATTGTACACAGAAATAGATCGAAAGTTTATAGAATGTTGCGGCCCTGTTTTTTCTTCTCCGAAAAAAAAAAATCTACAAAAAAATAAATATTTGTCCACAATGTCTGCCAAGGAAAGTGCTATAATACCACTTGTAAAGAACCTGAATAGATATACAAATACAATCACCACAAATACTTAATATACAAGAGATCCACATAGCAATATAGAAGAAACCAATATGCAAAATATATTTTATTACTATCAAACCCTTGAGGTAGGGAAACACCATATAATGGATCCTATTATGGAATAGATCCTCTCCAGTTCACTTTCCTCTTTGAGGGGGAAAAATACTAATGAGCTTCAACTCCAAATACAATACTTCTCTTCATATCCCATTACATTTATTGAACCCATTTATATAGTTCTACCATCACCTAAGAACATTCTAGAGCATGAATCTTCTAGAAGTAGAACCTTCTAAGAAATCCTCTTACATTTATTATATCTAACTACTCATTTATTATATCTAACTACCATAGTGAGCCTTATTTAATAATATAGTGGACCTAGTCCACCGTACATTGAATCGCCTCCACTATTGTCACTATGGTCCCTCTGCCCCCCCACTACTACCTCTCTAGCTACCTAATAGACATAGAGCCAAACATTGGAGCCAAAACAACATTTCCTCGATGGGAGGAATTGTTTAAGAAAATAAAGAAAGAATAACCCTCAAGTATACCCTGCAAAATGATCCTGATACAAGGAGGATCGATGATTATGTCCTTCCAAACATCCATAGATCTTATCTACACATGGTGGCAAGATGAACTCCAGTGTTTCCTTGCATCGAGCTCCTAAAGTGGCTCATTGATCACACCGACCTGCATAAATTTTTAATCAATGATGATAATGGTGGATGCGTTGAGGTTTTCTTACCATCAGAGGTTGAGAGTTACTACAAGCTCAGGGAGTCAGTAAAAAAGTTGAGCATTGATTTCGTTCTGAGTTTCTATGCTTCACATGATACCAGCAAAATCATGGCGTCGTGGTGGAGGGAAGACAAAAAATTCACAAATCGGACCGTCGTATGGTACCCAACGACCAATCTAAGAGAAACATACATATACTTCATGGCTCTTCTCTATAGGTTACATGGGGAGAATGATTTCTCGTTTTTCATAGGCTTGGATTCCCCTAACTTTTACGATAGCCATTTCAGGATGGGTTTCAATTAGGGTGTTATCATCTCCAAACAGTTAACCACCTGCATAAGACAGGCCTCGACACAAAAAGAGGGGGAAACCCCCTCCTTCCACATGGCCTCATATCGGTTAGACATCATCTGTGCCAGGAATTTTTTCTCTAGAATGAACTTGAATTGGCACTCTTCAGAGCTCCCGGTTCATGTATACTTCAACATTTTGTGGGATAATCGATACAAAAAATCCTATGCCCTTATCTGTGACGATTTTATTTCATGTATCTATTTTTTTTTGTTCAGGAAAGAATGCCCTAGGATGTCAAAAGAAGCAAAAGGGGTTATATCCAAAATGGGTCACTGGTATCTAGACGAGCACGAAACCTACATCAGGGTTTTTGGAGCGACAAGGGCACCCCATTTCTTACCCATATATGTTCCCGACTGACTAGTATTAGGGGAAAGTTTCTACCAAACTATCTTACAAGGATACAATACCACCTTAATAAAGGACAGGAAGCAAGATTTCATACCATATGGGTTTCATATTGGCTTCTATATGGTCAAAGACACTGTCCATGCTAAGCAGGAAGGGCTAAGTCAATTGGAATTATGGTTCCAAATTGGAAGATTTCACAAACATGATCCCAAGGGACGGGTCTCGCAACATGCATCACAGGTATAATCCTGTTGGCCCTATGCCCATGATCAGTTCAAATATGAAATCTTCACCAAAAATGCCCAATATTGGGATGAAGTGGCATCAAGAAGGGTTGATCCTCGAACGACCAGATTCAAGGCCATGAGTTTGTAATAACAAGTCATGTCTTTGGAGAAAACAACTCAAGAAATTATCAGAGATTAGGACGGAACTGTAGCATCTGAATCCAATGAGGAAATAGGAAATCCCCAAGAGGGCGTCGAGGCGACGACAGTTCAGCAGGAATCCCCAGTACAAGTTAGGGATCTCCCTAAAGATCAAGCTGCACAAGAGATGGGTGAACTTTTTTACCAGTAAGGCCAGCTTCTAATGAAGCAGATGCAGAATGATCCATACCTTATCATAAGACCTGCTATTTCAACTACTATTTGAAGTGCCCCGATAGAGTCAAGTGGCCCCGGTCCCATGAATACTAACAACACCAATGGGTTAGTTAATCTTGAATCCTCAACATCATCGGTCCATTCCTCGGAAGGCAGGACAACTTAAACAGAGACAGGTCGGGTCTCGATAGAAACCCAAGTGCCTAACCCCCTGAGAAAACTTATACATATATATAGCGATGACGAGAGTCCGGAGTCATCTTACGGAAATCCGGTGCATGTCCAAGAGGAAGGAGGTCCTAAGAAAGCCTCTTCCCCTGAGCCTGAGAAAACTTCTTCCCCTGAGCCCAAGTTTCAAGACCAGGAGGTTTCACAAAAGTAAACAGAAACCGAAAGTGGCCTCGACACAAAAGGACCCATTAAATCGAAAGTCGAGGCAAATCCAAATGACAGGCCCGAACTGGAGGAGATAAAGAAATGATCTTCGCAAAAGGAAATCAACAGTTCTGCGGCTGACGAGCAAGTAAGTAATGAGCCTATACCCGACACTTCCATTTTTCATAATGCTCAAATCCCCGATGAGAGACAAATGGGAGTCGGACCCAAAAGATACACCAAGGAATTTTGAGAGTCCAACCTTGAACAAATATACACCACCGGTCATTTGGGAAACAAACTAACATGGGGAAATCAACAGATACCAGAGCCAGTAGAAGAGGTAGCAGATATCTATGCGATCTCCTATGATCAGAAGAGAAAGACCATTTTCCAAAGGACTGTGAAGAAAAGAAGGATCTCGTTGGATCACTCCATTCTGGTTACTATAGAAGAGAACTTGATCACCACAGAAGACGCACGGATGTCTGAATGGACTGGCATAGGAAAAGCCATCTCAAATGCCACCTTGGACAGAGCCATGAGAGATGAAAAGGAACTAGAAACCACCCTCAAGGAGCTCGAACACTTGTGCCATATTTCCAAATACTATAAGGGCACCATGTAGACCATTGTGTATCTGAAAGGTGAGTTTGTAGGACTTTACAACAAGTTTAAAAAGGAGAGACATGTGTTAACTGAAAACATAGCTAAGTTCCAGGAGGACACTCTCATGGCACTCACAACTTGCAAGGATATGGAGCGATGGTATGAAAGGGTGCAACAAGTGGTAGAATGACTCGAGTACATTGAAGCAGTCTAGCAAGGATGAGATAAGGAAAAACATGGCATTCAGGTAATAGTCAAAAGTAGTCTTAATCGCATGAAGCGATCAGCCGAGTACTGGGCCAAGATGTCTCGGGACCCACATTGAGAGATCCAATAGAAATGGACCAGGTGTAATAGGCACTGGGGTAAAATCATCAAAATAATGAATGATGCCAGTCTCCCCGAGTTTGTCACCGTCGATAATTTCATTGACTTGAACAACATAGTCAAGATGCATGTCGAACAAGATGCGCTATGGATAGAAGAGTTTGTGAAAATAGTCTATGCGAAGCCAGGGAAAGTATGATTATTCTTCGAACATCTGATCAGAGCCCAAACCATGCTGCAACAATTGAACTTCAATTTAGAAAAGTACCGAGTGCAGGCAATAGACATCAGGGGAATATACACAGCGCCAATGAAAAAACATAGATTTCCATGGGCTCAAACTTGTGAGAAACTATTTGTCAGCTGGAATGAATACGAGAGAATTCATCCTTTCCAAGAATTATCTCAAAAAAAATGTTCAAGAAGTTGTTATAAGATAACGCCATGTGGCGATTTCTGTTTTGTTTAAACTGAAATTAGTCGTTAGTTTCGTTTAAAACTCTGTATTATAAATAAAGACATCGAACAATTAGAAAAGGGTCAATGGTTGTTGTAAGAACTCTTTCTTTTGGGATGTTAAGAATTATTTTGAGAATGCTACGAATTGCAAAGTCCATCTGGACCAAATACAAACTATTTTCATCAGATGTATGTGATTGGACCTGAAGAAGAGCTACTTCCTATCCCGTTTCATGAATGATGCAGTAATGAGTAAGAGCAATTAATTATGTTTTCAAGTTATCCAGTGCAGTGTCTTGATGTTCTTTTCTTTGATGATGAAGATAAATCATTGTGTTGTTATGTAATGCATGGTTATTGTAGATGAATTATTTTTCTTGTCATTATCTTGTTACATGTGTGATTTCTTTCTGATATTTAGTTTCTCAGACATTAATTAGATGCTCACACATTTAATGTATTAGTACTAGGCCTGTGGTATAGAGTAATTATCTGCATGTTGAGAAGCTGGTTATCACAAGCTTAACCTCTTCCCCATTAGTTAAAAATTAATCCTGTTACTTGTCAAGTTGGGTTATGCTGGCTTGCATCTCTCACATTAGCCCCACCCAAGAGAAATTACAGAATAAAATAGTCCTAACTGAAGGAAGAGACTTCAAAAAGAAACACAAAGCCCATCGATAAATTGGTCGGATCGCAAGATCTAGAGAACCATTCCATTTTAAATGTTGCAGAGTCTAATTGGGAATTGGTGGCAGGTTTTGTTCCTATAGTTGAGGCAAGGGATTTAGGTCTCATCAACAGATACCAAAAAGAAGGAATGATTACAAAAGAGATGAATATCCAATAAGACCTCCCACCTTCAAGAATTAAATAAGCTTCAATCAGCATGAACAAAAATACAGAAGAGTAGATCATGAACCTAGATGGACTACATCACAAAGATGTTGAAGTAACTCCAACACCCCCCCTGAACATCACTATGGTGAAAATAAAGAATGGGTCCCATCTACGAGGCCATGTTAGGTACCCAAATACAAAAGATACACTGAACTAAACGAGGAAAGATGGAATTCCAAAAATAATTCATTCTTACACCTTACAACTATTTTGCATGGAAGGAGAAAATAGCCATACATCTATGATCCAAAGGGTTGTATAGGTTAACCATGAATACAGATACAGAGCCAACATCAGCCATAGAAAAATCCAAGTACTTAAATCGGATGGATGAGGCACTCGGAACAATTTGCAGTCTTGTTTCTCCCGATCTCCTTTTTCACATATCTTCCTGTAAGACTCCCAATGAAGCCTGGAAAATCTTGGAAGGGCTCTTTAAAAAACAAGATGAGATGAGGGGACACATGCTAGAGGTGGAGCTACTCACATTGTATCCAAAAATCTTCGACAATATCCAATATTTATTTACAAAATTCAAGGATTTACTGTCGCAACTCAAAGATTGTGGGGTTGATAAATCGGTGGAGGAGAAACAAATGGTTCTCAACATTCTCTCCAATATTGGACCTGAATTCTCTGTATTCATATCCACATTCCATACTGTCATATTCACCTCTGGAGCCACCTGGAAGATGCCTTCTCTTGAGGACTTTATCGAATCCTTGACACAAGAGCAAACCAAACTCATCAACATTTTGCATGCATTATTTCTTATTCCCAAATAAAGCCTCCAATATGCTCCATAAATCATTTGGAGTGAATTCTTGTGAGTTATCATATACTTGATGGAGAATTTCAGGAGAAATAAAATAGAGGATACATCCTATGGCCATATCTTGTCTATTGAGAAAGTCATTTTTCTCATTGATAGAATGAGGCTCTACGTCCGTTGCCATAGTTATTTGGTACAAGCCTCTGCATCTGAGCATAAGAATATTTTTTGGTTTCCATTCCAAATAGTTATGAGGCGTGAGAAGTATTTCTGGTGAATAATCCATCTTTTTGTTGTCTTCAATCTTTTGTACCTACAAACGTTTTTTTGGTGTAGCTTTTGCTTAGTAGTCCGTCAGATTTGATATCATGTAAATGTGTTGAACCTGCACAAAATAGATCTATCTAAACAATAATACACACATTTGTAGAGATAATTGGAAAAGGAAGAAGAAGGAGAGAAAGAATGGAAGAATTCTCATTAACCATTGTGAGTAATGAATAATTTACATATGATATACTCTGTATAACTCAATGAGTTCGACTTGAGGTGAACCAAGTCACCATAGTGGTGTTCTAGATTGATCTAGACACACACCATCAGTTACAGGAGTGAAATTCCACCTATTCTAGTCTCTCAGATAGTTACATGAGTGAACTGCCACCTAGTTGAGTTAACTAGTCAACTAGTCTTTAGTTAACTGACTGAACAGAGAGTAGTGAGGAGTTAACTAAGCGAATCAAGGATAATTCTCCACTCTGGTGATGATACCAAGGAAAGGCCGAATTAGCATGGTGATGATCCCAATGCAACATCTAAACTCAACTCAACTAGTGAAACTGAATTGTGAACTGAAAGAGAATATTCTCCAGGTGGATTATTCTCTCCTAAAATATAGGAGATTGAATAATGACTAATTATAACTAATAAAAAAATAAAAACCTTAGGAAAAATAAATCCTAGGTGTGTGTGAAGTAACAAGTAACTCCAACAAAAGAAGGTCACTTACTCCAAGTTATCAAAATTTATTTCTTGGTCATTGCTATACTTGCAAAACTTTTGGACATAAGGCAATTAATTGCAGAATCAATGAAAGGAACAAGTATGCAAGAAACATGAATGGTGTAAATAGAAGATATGGAAATAATCGTGGATTTTCCAACAGAAGTTATAATTCATTTTCCCCATTGATGGAAAAAAATATTGTATGCTACAAATGCAATTATCTTGGTCACAAAGCACAAGATTGTAGATATATGAATGAAGGTGTCCCTATGCCAACCACAGTATGGAGGAGGAAAGAGATTCCAAACAATGAATATTGTTGAATAGCATTAACCGCTGAAGAATTTAAATAAGAATATGAATGGTACATAGGCAGTGGATGTTCTTCACACATGACTGGGGATCAAGACAAATTCATCAGCTTGAAGAGAAAGGGTGGCAATGTTGCATTTGGAGATGACTCATCTGCCAAAATAC
>SNQJ01S0036041.1:16726-29881 GCA_010110895.2 Picea sitchensis | reverse complement strand
GAAGACTTGAAGCATAATCTACTCAGTGTTAGTAAAATGTGTGATCAAGGATACACTCTTACGTTTGACTCCGGAAAATGTAAAATCATAGAAAATATATTAGGAATATTGGTTACAATTGTAACAAGAATACCGAACAACATATACATCCTATACATGAAGAAGAGAGAGAATACAGAGGCCACACACAAGGATTCCAAGGAAGAAAACGTCCCAAAGACCAAAAATAAGGATGAAGTAGTATTGAGTGCCACATGTTCAGGGGGAGCATCCCCAAAGAAGAAGGTCACCTTATTCCATTGAACTCAGGGGGAGAAGCCCTACCCTTTTCCATTGATTTCAAAGGGGGATATAAATTGGGATCATGATGATAGGGGGAGCATGATTTTTTCCATGAATGACAAAGGGGGAGACTGTTGGAAGATTGGATATTGTCATTGATGTCAACCCTAGTCATTGGTTTTGGACCGCAATATTGATGAAGGTATTTGGACATGAAGGAAAATGTACATACATAAACAAAACCCATGGATAGATAGTATACGTCATGTTGTTTCTGGTGGTAGGTGGCACGTCACGTGGATCGTCATGGTTGAGGAGAAATGAATTTTTGAAGATGACCAAGTGAATTGAAGAAGGAAGTACATGTAGGCCCTAAAGATAATTAAAGAAAAGAATTACAAAATACGAAAGCAATAGTTTGGCCATAATGTTAAAAGCAAGTGACATAAATTGTATAAATACATATCATTATACATTCATTTGATACACAAGTTGAATTTCAGAGGAAATCAGAAGTAAAGAAGGCCGGATTTCAAGGGAGGATGAAGTATTTTGGTGATGTGTTCTTAGGTATGTTATTTATAGATTGTCTTACCATTTTATCTATAACGTTTTTCCTAGAATGATTCATATGGTAAAATTTCTATGGTATTGAGAAGACATATCAAGGTACCCATGGTAAAAACATTCAGCTCTTTTTTTGTTGATACTGAGAGGGGGGTGAATAAATATCAAGTAAAATTTAAAACCTTTTTCAACTTATACTTAAACCATTCAACTATATCCAATGAAAAATGAACAAGTATAAGAGTTACACCAATACACCACAATACACCATGCACAATATATGATAAATAATCAATAGTTATTGTTCAAGGGAAGTAATGACTTCCAAAGGTAGCTACAACTTCCAAATGTAAAGGGAGGGATAAACCTCCAAGAGGAAAATACAATCCTACAATATCAAGAGAGGATTTAACTCTCCGTCCTTTCCCCTTCCTTCCACCCAAAAATAAGTTATAGAGAGAATGGTAGACTTTGTTCAATTCTAGTTTATTCAGGAGACCGAACGTGTACAGAATGCCCCACACTCAATATTTAACTTAAGATTCTGAAACATGCACACAAGAAACTAAAGTCCGTACTATTTCCAATGAAATTTGTCCCACTTCATTTGAATTCTCTATGAAGAAGTTATGACTGGTTTACCCGGAACAACTGTTTATTGACTAGCTTCAGGACTGGTCATAAACCCTATCTTCCACAGAGTGTATGTCCATAATTATAGAGCATAAAGAGATGAAACTTTTACCACAGGTACCTTGATATGTCTTCTCAATACCATAGAAATTTAACCATCTGAATATTTCTAGAAAAACAGTTATAGTGAAAATGGTAAGATGACCTGAAAATAACATACCTTAGAACACATCACCAAAAGACTTCATCCTCCCTTGAAATCTGGTTTTCTTTAATTTTGATTTCCTATGAAATTCCACTTGTGTATCAAATCAATGTATAATGATATTTATTTATACCATTTATGTCACTTCATTTTAACATTAGGGCCGACCTGACACTTTCTTATTTTGTAATTATGTTCTTTAATTATCTTCAGAGCCTACATGTACTTCCTTCTTCAATTCACTTTGTCATCTTCAAAAATTGATTTCTCCTCAACCATGAGGATCCACGTGACGTGCCACATACCACCAGAAACAAAATGGTGTATACTATCCATCCATGGGTGTTTTATCTGCATGTACATTTTCCTTCATGTCCAAATAGCTTCATCAATCTTGTGGTCCAAAACCCATGACTAGGGTTGACATCAATGACAACAACCAATATTCCAACAATCTCGCCCTTTTTCATTGATAGAAACACTCATGTTACCCCTATTTTCATGATCCAAATTTCGCTCCCCCTTTGACATCTATGGAAAAGGGTAGGCCTTATCCCCTTGAGTTTAATGGCAAAAGGTAACTCTCTTCTTTGGGGCTGCTCCCCTTGAACATGTGGCCCTCAATAATACTTCATTCTTATTTTTGGTATTTGGGAATTTTTCTTTCTTGGAATCCTTTTGTGTGGCTATATCTTCTCTCTCTTATTCATGTCTAGGATGTATATGTTGTTCAGTCTTCTTTTTGTAGTTGCAACCAATCTTCCTGAGTTTTTTTCTCTAATTTTACATTTTTAGGAGTCAAACGTAAGAGTGTATCCTTGATCACATATTTCGCTGACATTGAGGAGATTATGCTTCAGATATTCAACCAATAGGACTTTTACTGATCTTACTTTTTCACTTCCAAGATTTACAATTCCTTTTCCAAGTATTTTAGTATATGAGTCATCTCCAAATGTAACATTTCCACCCTTTTTCTTCAATATGACAAATTTTCTTTGATCTCTGGTCATATGAGATGAGCATCCACTGACTATGAGCCATTCATATTCTTCTTTTCATTCTTTAGAGACCAATGTTATTTGATAGTTTTCATTTTGTGGAATTTATTTCCTTTTCCATGTTGTAGTTGGTATACAAACATTTGGCATATGATTATCTTCCTTCATCTCTCTGCAATCTCATGCTTTATGACCAAGATTATTGCACTTGTAACATACAATATTTTGATCCATTAATGGGTCAAATGGATTATAATTTTTGTTTATAGGTCTATGATCATTTCCATATCTACTATTTTCACCATTTATGTAGCTTGGATAGTCATTTCTTTCATTGATTCTACAATAGATTGCCTTGTGTCCAAAATTTCCACAAGTATAACAATGTCCAAGAAAGAAATTTTGATACATGGGAGTAAGTGATCTTCTTTGTGGTGTGGTCCATCTGGGTTCATGATCTATTATTCTATATTTTCCTTCATAATAATTTCTTTCATACTTGATGGGAGAGGATCTTCTTGATTTCTCATTCCTTCTGAATTCTAGTCTTCTATCTTGTTGTTCAACTTGTTCCGGAGTGTTGGTTTCATCATTTTCATCTTCCTTCTCTTGTTTTGTTGTCTTCAAACTGTCATTGTATCCTAGTCCTATCTTTTCATTTGGAGATCTTTGATTGCTAAGGATATCATCTAAGTTTTCAGTGTGTTTTTCGAACTTCTTCTACTTTTTTTTTGTCAATAGTAGCTCCCCTTCTGTGTCATCCAATTATGCTTTCAATTTCTCATAATCTTCTAATTGTTCCTTCAAGCTATTAATGGTGTTTTCAAGCTTGTAATTCTCTTCTTCACAACTACTAAATTCACCTTTTAGTATTATGTTTTTGTTTCTAAGCTTTCTATTTTTAGTTTCAACATGCTTCAACTTTTAAAGATTCTCATCTTCTTGTTCATTTTCTGCATTGTCTTTGTATCCCCAAAAGGAATCAAGGTTGGTTTCTTTGTTTGAATCTTCTTCACAATGATTTCTTATTCTTTAGAATTATTGTGATCATCATCCTGGGTTTCTTGGGTTATGAAGAGGACTTCTCCTCCATCATTATCTTCTTCATCACTCTCATTTGAGGAGATGTCATCATCCTTGGAGTAGAAGCTCTTTTTATAGTAGCAATTTTCAACAATATGTCCTATTCTACCACAGTTAAAGAATTTGAGAGGTGACTTACCTTTGTATCTCCCACTTCCCTTCTGAAACCTTCTTACAAAATTTTATGTTTCTTCATCAAGGTCGTTATCATTGTCTTTTGTCCTTTTTATGGCTTTAAAGGTTGTTTCATTGTTTGGTTGGTCACTTTCTATACCTTTTCTCATTTCATATGCTATAAAAGACCCATGTAATTCATCCATTGTCATTTTGGTCAAGTCCCTAGTTTCTTCAATGGCGGGGACCTTAGCATCATACTTCAAGAGAAGTGATCTCAACGCTTTTTTTACAACCAACTATTCATCAAACGCTTTGCCTAATCCTCTAATAGAATTAACAACTTCATCAACTCTAAGAACATAGGTTGCAATATCTTCCTTTTCATTCATCTTCAAATTTTCAAATTCTGCTCTATGTCATTGAAGCTTGACCTGCTTAATTTTTGGATCACCTTCGTAGATACTCTTGAGTTTGTCGCATACCTCTTTAGCAGTGTTGCAGCCCATCACTTTGCTAGCAATGGTTGGTTCCAATGTTGCTATAATAAAATGTCTGGCTTTTTAATTACAACTCATAAGCTTCTTGGATCAATCAGAGCATTATTTGGGATTACATAACCATTTACAACTGAGTACCAAATGTCTACTCCCAAAGCCGTTAGGTAATTTTTCACTCTATCACTCTAGTATGCATAATTTATTCCCTCAAATTTTTGAATCCCATTTGAAATGTGCTAATGGTCATCCATATCTGCTCATGATTTTCCTTCTAGTGGTTAAATTGTTCTGAAGGAAACCTACTCTGATACCAATTGTTGATAATGAGAGGGGGGTGAATCAGTATCAAGTACAATTTAAACCCTTTTTCAACTTATACTTAAACCATTCAACTATATCCCATGAACAATGAACAAGTATAAGAGTTACACCAATACACCACAATACACCATGCACAATATATGATAGATAATCAATAGTTATTATTCAAGGGAAGTAATGACTTCCAAAGGTAGCTACAACTTCCAAATGTAAAGGGAGAGATAAACCTCCAAGAGGAAGATACAATCCTACAATATAAAGAGAGGATTTAACTCTCGATTCTTTCCCCTTCCTTCCACCCAAAAATAAGTTATAGAGAGAATGGTAGACTTTGTTCAATTCTGGTTTATTCAGGAGACCGAACTTGTATAGAATGCCCCAGGCTCAATATTTAACATAAGATTCTGAAACTCACACACAAGAAAATATAGTCCGTACTCATTCCAATTCAATTTTTCCTACTTCATTTTGATTCTCTATCAAGAAGTTAAGACTGGTTTACCCGAAACACATGTCTATTAACTAGCTTCAAGACTGATAAAAAACCCTATCTTCCACATAGTGTATCTCCATAATTGTAGTGAATCAAGAGCTGAAACTTTTTCCATAGGTACCTTGATATGTCTTCTCAATACCATATCAATTTCACCATCTGAATCGTTCTAGAAAAAAAGGTATAGCGAAAATCGTAAGATGACGTGAAAATACCATACCTTAGAACACATCACCAAAAGACTTCATCCTCCCTTGAAATCCGATTTTCTTTACTTCTGATTTCCTCTTAAATTTCACTTGTGTATCAAATGAATGTATAATGATATTTATTTATACCATTTATGTCACTTCATTTTAACATTAGGGACGACTTGACACTTTGTTATTTTGTAATTATGTTCTTTAATTATCTTCAGGGCCTACATGTACTTCCTTCTTCAATGCACTTTGTCATCTTCAAAAATTCATTTCTCCTCAACCATGAGGATCCACATGACATGCCACATACCACCGGAAACAACATTATGTATACTATCCATCCATGGGTGTTGTATCTGCATGTGCATTGTCCTTCATGTCCAAATACCTTCATCAATCTTGCGGTCCAAAACCCATGACTAGGGTTGACATCAATGACAACAACCAATCTTCCATCATTTTTCGTTATAATTTTCGTGATACACATTGTGGAAGATAGGGTTTTTGACTAGTCTCGAAGCTAGTAAATAAATAGGTGTTCCGGGTAAAACAGTCATAACGTCTTCATAGAGAATCCAAATCAAGTGGGATGAATTTCATTGTAAAGAGTACTAAATTTAGTTACGTGTGTGCGAGTTTCAAAATCTGATGTTAAATATTGCACGCGGGGCATTCTGTACAAGTTCACTCTCCTAAATAAACTAGAATTGAACAAGGTCTACCATTCTCTCTATAACTTCTTTTTGGGGAGGATTCAAGTAGTGAAACTTGGAGAAGTTTCAAATATTACATTGAGTAATATTATCTATATGATTAGAGTATTCCAAGAATTTAAGAATTGAAGAAATTGAAGAAGTATCAGGAAGCATTATCAGGTTCTATGTGATGGTTGGTTGATGGTGATGATTTAATGTAAAGTTTTATTATCTCTCATATATTCTTGGGTGGAAGGAAGGGGAAAGCATGGAGAGCTCAAATCTATCTAGATATTGGAGTATTGTATCTTCCTCTTGGAGGTTTATCCCTCCCTTTACATTTGGAAGTTGTAGCTACCTTTGGAATTCATTACTTCCCTTAAACAATAATTATTGATTATTTCTCATATATTGTGGATGGTGTATTGTGGTGTATTAGTGTAACTCTTATAATATTGTTCATTTCTCATTGGATGTAATTGAATGGTTTAAGTATAAGTTGAAAATGTTTTAAAATTGTACTTGATACTGATTCAGCCCCTCTCAGTATCAATAATTAATACATTTTTAACAATAACAGGTTCCTTTATCTCGTCTCCCAAAAATTTGATACTATTTACTATTTCATCGACTCATATAAAGTAAGATGTTATGTTTTCATCTTCATTCATATTTAATTATTCAAACTTGGCTCTGAAAATACGAAGATCAATTTCCTTAACTTTCTCATCTAATTCGTAGATTATTTTCTGTTTTTCCCACATTTCTTTTGTGGAATCATAGTGAATAATATTGTTATGTATTGATTGACTCAAACCATTCATGATCGAGTTTCTATCCCTTGAATCATTTTCTGCAAGTTCATTTATTCATTTATCTGTCGGGGGAGTGGTTGGTTCTTTGTATCCATCTACTATTGATCCCCAAACATTGAATCCTTGTTATTGTATATACATATTCATTATTATACTCCATAAAGGATATTTCTAACCATCAAACTATGGTACCACAATCTTATCATAATCCATGATATTCTTCAAGTGGTTGGACTAGTTCTTGAAGAACTTGCTCTAATACCAATTGTTTGATAACTGAGAGGGGGGAGGTGAATCAGTAATGAACAATTTTATTACTTTTAACCATGGTATATTATTAAAATATATTAATCAATTTATCATCCTCAGTATAATCTTAAATGACATCACGCCAAAATAGATACATAGTACACCATAATTTACGTGGAAACCAAAATGGGAGAAAACCACAAAATGATTTTCTTATATATCAAAATAATACATTAATTGGAAACACCAACTTCCTGATTCTCCAGCTACAACTAGAAGGAGGTTCCAACCCCCTATTCTCAAGCTTCTACCTAAAGGAAGCTACAACTCCTTGAATTATATGGCTCCAACCAGAAGGAGGATACAACCCTTGAGTTATTTCAATCCAACCGGAAGGTGGCTACAACGATCTATCCTTTCCCCATCCTACCACCTTGAAATATAAGTGTAGACCAACTATCACTACCAAAATCACGACCACTATCATAGTCTCTATCACTTTCACTGTCACATCAACCTGTAACCTATCAACCTATCACAAAATCCAACTCGTGTTCCTGTACCATACCATGTATCAACTATGTACCAAAATGTGAACTATAACATGCATAAACCATAACACCAATCATGTATAGTGATGGGTATTCTATATGCATTGATTCCCTCAATTAAATTGTCAACATGAGGTAAGTAAACTTAGAGTTGTGGTATTGTATGAGCCAAGGAAGAAAAGATAATGGAAGTATTATCTAACTAAGGAGATGGTGTACCTAGGGATCAACACTCTATCAATCTAGTTAATAAAGAGATGATTCTTTTCAATTTTAGTTAATTAACAAATTCTATATAAATAAACCTTCAATTAATGAGCTTTAATTAATTCTAGGATTATGAACTATTTACCCTAAGCAACTTCAAACAATTAATTTATGGAGTATTTCTAAATAAGAAAATAGAAATCAATTTTAAAGAGAGTTAATATATTCAATCTCTTTTTAAGTAAGAAACAACAAGATATTTATGATTTATTTGATCTATCTATCTCTGAGCAATTAAGAAAGTAAACAACTAACCTATCAATACTATTTTGACAAGTGAACTCTATTCTTAAGAAGAACTCGTAACTATTTCTATTTCCCGAAGAATAAATTTTAATCTACTTAATCAAAATTAAAAGTGTTATGATTGTATTCTAATTCTAATTGATCAAAACTATTTATAGCTTGTAGTAAAAGGAAATAAAGTATTCAAAGGTGATGATTGTATCTTCAGTGTCGAATAACATCACGATGACATTTGACTATTAGTGAGAGTTCAAGAGGAATTAATTCAATGTTGACTTCTATAGATAAATGGAAAGTATGAATAAGGCAATCTAAACGAAGTTTTTCCATCATAGAAGCAACACTAAGTATTTATGGAATCCATGTGATCTCTAAACTTTATACATGAATCATCAACGATTAAAATCACTCTCATTCAAATTGACTACTTCAAGTAAATATATAAACTCATGAACTCATGATTATAAATCCTAATTCAAATTCACTATGTGCAAACTTCTAATTGTTGATCAATGTCAACTAGAAATTACAATTCAAATTCATAACTGAGATTTCATGATCTAAACTGAACTAATTATATCATTAAAAATCATGTTTTGAAATTAACGAAAATGGTTTTATAAACCATATTCCAAAATCTATTTCTATCCCACCATGCTAAAGAGAAATCAATAAACAAAATAGGCCTATTAAAAATAATTAAAATGACAATTAAATCTATCTCAATTAGAGCTATCAAAACTTGAAACATCTAATCTGTCAAAGCTTGCAAATAACCAATCATAAACTAATACTTTGTCTACACCAATTCTATGTCTAATTTAATGGCCTGGCTAAACTAATGCTCTGTCTAAACTAATGTTTTGTCTCAATTACCAGAACCAAAGTAATTAATCAAGAATTCAATAAAACCATCTAAATTAGTATCCTGCAAGATGGTTTATAACTAAGAAGTAAAAAGATACAATACTACAATTAACCAACTCCTACAACATGTAAACAACACATAACCATGGATGTTTCTATATGATATACACAATTCAATCAAGCAATCTACAATTAAGGAAAATGAATTATATTAACAAGTTATAATTGACATATACACAACAATTAAAATTGAGAAATACATGTAGTAAAGAAACAATTGTGAATTCTAAATAAGCAACAAGATGAACACAAAATATATATTGATATACACAATCACCCATACCACTGGTGGGCCCCCCAACAGGTTGTGGCTACACTCCAACAAGAAAACGCGAGTGCTAAATCAACACAATACTGTCATTAATCATAAAAATAGAGGATGGAACAAAATTTTAGATAATGTCTATATTAAACAATAAATTTATTCTCTCAGTCATGCCATAGGTAGTGGTATTTATATATAATTAAATCTTGAGAGGTTGACCATTGGAAATTTTGACCTCCTCTAAAAACAACAAAATCATTAAATGAGTTCTGTTAGCGATATTTCTTGTCTCGGGATTAGACGTAACCAGGTTTGCAGTTTGCACGGGAAGCACCCGAGCGTAACACGAGAGAATCATGTTTTTAGCAGCAAGTCAAGCGAGTGGGAGAAATTTTTCCATCGGCAGCCAAGATCCATCCATAGAAGTATATCGTTGGCCATTGAGTTTTTGGGGCTGACCAGTTGCCCAGGGTTTAGCAAGGGGAAGCGCCATGGGTCAAAATGAATCTGGACCATCCGATATCATTGGGACAAGTGGAAAGCCTGTCAACATATCACGGATCAAGGTTTCGAGGAGAAAGCACCCCTCGTTTCATGCATTTCGAAACCCCGAACCCTGAATTTCCGATAGCGCCCAGGATCAGGCCCATGGTTCTAGTGCTTGGTCGTAAGAGAACAGGCCTGGAGGAGGGGCGCTTATGTTTGTCATTTGGCCACTCGGGCCCCGAAGCGTTGAGCTAAATCTCAGAAGGAAGGCATTGTGATGCTATAGATGTCGATTCGATGTTAGTTAAATCCCAGTACCTGTTGGAGATTAATGAAGAAAAGAGAGCGTGGTTCAAACCTCACCTTGCTCATTTATTGTAGAGTATGGAGGTCCTGACCGAAAGTCTGCCCAGGAGGGTCCCCTGTACCATTTCTCCTTAGGAAAGCCACGCCTAGTCTTCAACTCACCAAATGAACCTGCACACGCCAAGTCAACATTCAAAGGGTTCAGCTACCTCTGGTGCGGGCCATGGAAAATTAAGGTAGCGTATAACAGAGCAATGCAGGCCAGATTTGATTGAGGCAACACCATCAATTAAAAGTTTTGAGATGCCTTTGTTGGGCGAAAGGAAGGAAAGAGTATATGTAGGCGTTTTTTCCATTTTGTAATGATCGATGGTTGAGCAGAGCTCCCTACTGTAATATTTTAACAACTATTCTAGCTTTCAGTTTATGCATCTGTATAGGAGATTTCTTGTTTTATGACAGACAATTCTTCTTACTACGTCTAATTTTCAGTTCATGCTAAGAGAGTTCGTGAACGACCGACTCGTGCGAATTATTGCATTTCTGTTATGATAAATGATTTATCGTTGCATTATTGTATTCTATGGTTTTCTATATTTAAGTGCAAGAAGATCTTGCATTTGGATGCCTTCTTCTATAGTCTGTTAGGAACCTGTTGTTTATAACAGACCTCTTATTTTCTCTTATATAAATCTTCCACATGTTCACCCTTTACTACAACTCACTGTCTGAAATTTAAGGAAGACCTCACTTGCTCATGCATATCTGGTCTGGTTTCAGAGTTGGAATGCTATTGTTTTGAGTTTACCTCCATTTGATCACCCCATTAAACAAAATGTGACATTAAACATATGGGCGTTGGGCTCTGCTCCTACTGCAATCCAGGAGTGACTTTTAATGCTAACATTTCTAGCGCCATTTTCGGGGACGAAGTTGAAAATTTTCCCCAGGATTGAACGACATTTAGCCTCTGATTCTGAAGGTGCATCAAGTATCATATCCTTTTAAAGATTGTTGTTCTGCACCTGGTGACTCCATTGTGACGACTCCACTGTGAAGAACCTGTCGTGTTAATTGTGTCTTTCAGAGGCAGACACACGCGGTCCAATCCTCAGCTGCCTCTAGCCACACCTGAAGTTGATCAGGAGGTAGTTCGAGAGAAAGGAAAGGCCTCTAAAGGAGAAGTTGTCGCCGAACCAGGTAATCCATCATCGCCTTTTGTATTAAATCCATTTTCGCAGCCTCAGTTTCCTGGTAGACCGCCTTCTGAAGTTTCTCGTTTCCTAAATTTTGGGAGTGTTCCTGTTGAGGTTTCCTCCCCTGGTCTAAGACTGGAGGGAGAAATCCTTGTCACTCCCATCTCCCCTGAAGTTGTACCTTGGCATAGACCCAAAAACATGGAAGATTTCCCTACTCCTAGCTTTTCCGCTTCTGCACAAAGAGAAACATCTACCGGCTTAAGCTCGCTATCCTTTTCCCTAAATCCCCTGTTGTTTCACACTCCCATTAAGAGCTCATCCCTAGTATCCCTGATCCAAGTTCCTTCTCCTTCGAGTTCCCCTTTACATAATATCCATATGGCTAGAGCAAATCCCCCTATGACCGCAATGGAGGCCATCATAGCCGCTAGGTATGCTCCTCTTGTCTTACCACAACTTCTCAATGCCCTCCCACCATATGGATACCTAAAGAAGCTTCCCAAGTTTACAGGAAAGGGGGACATAGCTGCTGAAGAACACCTAGCAGCCTTTTACACTTTCGCGGATGATAATGGTATCATGCACGCAGACGTATGGATGAGAATTTTTGTCCATGGTCTCCAAGGAGAGGCTAGAAAATGGTTCAAGGCCCTGCCTCCTGGATCTATTGATGAGATCGAAGCTTTAGATAGTACCTTTTTGAGACAGTGGAGAGATAAAAAATATTTCATGTATTACATGACAGAGTTTGGGTCGTTGAAGAGAAAGGAAGGAGAGTCTGTCTCCGACTTCTCCAAGAGATTCAATAAAATTTGCAACAAAATCCCTGCTGAGATTAAACCCTCCGAAGCCTCTGCAAAGATCACTTACTCCAGTGCTTTTGATCTTGATTTCTGCCTACTGCTAAGGGAGAGAAGAGCTACTACGTGGCCCACATGCAGGATGCGGCCGTGGAGGTAGAATCTAACATATTGGTTGTCAACCAACTCAGGAATGCAGGTGATAGAAATACATCCAAGAACAGGCCTGAAGCTCTCTCATCCAGTTCCTCTCCCCTGTCCCATCAGATAGATGAGACAGCTAGAGCACTAAAATTGCTTTCTGCCAAGATGGAAAGGTGGGAATTAGAGGGGAAGCCCATGTACAGAAATCCCCAGAACACTGATAATAGAGGTTTCAGACGACCTACTAACAATATGCCTCAGGTTTTCCTGAGGGAACAAAGGGGAAAAGACAAAGAAGATCAAATGGTTCAAACCCCCCTCCAAAACAACTTAGTTGATCATGAGGAAAGAGAGGAGATAGGCGAGTTTGGCCCTGAAATTCACTGTATTGAAGAAACTCCCCCTTTTCCCCATTTGACACAGTCCGCATATGAAGAATCCATGATGAGAACTCAAATTCATGAGTTGGGGAAAGAGCAAAGGGCCAGTCACACTTCTAACAGATATAATCTCAGGACGAGAAGGAAAGAAGGAGACTTTGAGAGCCCAGACCAGCCCCTCATAGCAGAAAGACCTACTAGATCTGCAGTAGCCTCTACTAAATATAAAGGAGCTCAGAGCACTTTTCCAGTAGTCAAAGAACCCGTCACTGAGGTAAGGGAAGCTCCTAAGCCCATCCCATCCTTTAATTTTGAACATGAAATTCAAAAGATCAGGATCCCCGTCCCCCTCTCAAAGCTAGTTAAAAACGAAGATTTTAAAAGATCCCTCTCAAAGATGCTACAATCCGAGTCCCCCCAGCCCCC
>SNQJ01S0036041.1:0-15871 GCA_010110895.2 Picea sitchensis | reverse complement strand
ATGGGACCTTATTGATAATTTCTTCTTGGCTTTTAACATTTCTTTCATTCTGAGGGAAGAAAATACTTTGGTTGATTCTTTAGCTGTCTCAGCTAGTTTGCTCAATTTTCCTCTACCGCCTATGGTAAAAAATGATGTTGAGATAAGATATAGGCCCTCGGTGTTGGACAATGTCAAGCATTGGAAGGTGTTCAAGGATGATTCGGAACTCGAAAGGTTCCTCCAATCAGTTGATGAATTTTCTACGGTACACATTGATCAAGATCCCGATCCAGAAGGTGACCCTCACCCTAAGGGGATTTTAAACAAAATTTCTAACCATCGGATTATCTAGCTGCCTAGCAATCACATCCCGAGAGGACTAGTCCCTCTAGAGAGACTGTTCGATGGGAACGATGTGGCAGTAAAGAGCAAGGTCTCGAATGGAGATGTTGATACAGCCGAATGCAACATTGGCACATAGGAGGAGCCCAAGTTTGTTAGATTATCAAGCAGCCTGACCAGTGAATAGAGGGCCGAGTACATGGAGTTGCTGAGAGAGTTTGCCGAGGTGTTCGCTTGGACCTACAAAGACCTCAAGACATACAACACATCTGTGATTGAACACAAAATACCATTGAAGGAAGAAGCTAATCCATTCAGGCAGAAGCTGAGACAGATAAATCCCATGTTGCTGCCAGTCATGGAAAAGGAAGTCAAGAAGCTATTAGATGCACAGATCATCATCCCCTTGAGATATTCCGAATGGGTGGCCAATTTGGTTCCGATAAGGAAGAAAAGCGGAGAAATCAGGCTTTGTTTCGATTTCAAGAATCTGAATAGAAGCTCGAAGAAGGACAATTACCCCCTACCTAAGATGGAACACATACTGCAAAGGGTAACTGGTGCATCCAGGATATCTATGATCGACGGGTTTTCCAGCTATAATCAAGTATCGGTCATGCCTAAGGACAGAGCAAAAACGATCTTCACCACTCCTTGGGGCACATTCATGTATGCCAAAATGCCATTTGGGTTGATGAATGCAGGAGCAACATTTCAGCGAGCCATGGATATAGCCTTCATCGGAGAAAAAGACCAGTTCGTAGTGATCTACCTATATGACATCACAGTCTTCTCCAGGTCTGATAAAGAGCATCGTTGTCACTTAAGGAAAGTTTTCTCAAAGTGCCAGAGATTTGGTCTTTCCCTAAATCCCAAGAAGTCCCTGTTCGCTATGATGGAGGGCAAGCTGCTAGGCCATATAGTATTGGTGGAAGGAGTAAGAATTGATCCCAGTAGAGTGGAGGCGATTCAAACCTTGTCACTTCCCATGTCTAAAAAAGAGGTCCAGGCATTTCTAGGAAAGATTAACTTCCTAAGGAGGTTCGTCTCAAATTTTGCTGAACTGGTAAAACACATCACAACAATGCTCAGAAAGGGAAACGAAGTGAGATGGACTGCTAAGCCCCGGGCATCTTTTGACCGAATAGAAAAGGCATTGACTAAGGCACATGTGCTAATCAGTCCTGATTATTCCAAGGATTTCCTGATTTTTTCTTTTGCTTCCTGTGATACAGTGGCGGCAGTCTTACTGCAGAAAAATGAGGAAGGGCATGAGTAGCCCATCGCCTTCTTCAGTAGGGCGTTAAGAGATGCAGAGAGAAGGTATGAAATCATGGAGAAGCAGGCCTATGCCTTAGTGAAATCTCTTAAATCTTTCAGATTCTATGTCCTGCATTCAAAAGTAACAACATACGTTCCTTCAGCTTTCGTGAAGGACATCCTTGTGTAGCCCGACGTAGATGGGAAAAGAGGCCAATGGATCACTAAAATTCTGGAATTTGACTTAGAGATAAAACCCACCAAGTTGGTTAAGGGGCAAGGTTTAGCCAAGCTACTGGACAAATCCAACAACGAAGCCTTGGGAGTTAGTTTCATCAATACTCGCTCAGGATCTCAGCAAGCTGAATCGCCCAGCCAATGCTCTCAAGATGGCTTATCGCTGGCAGAGTGTGCCTGGTATCGTGACATTATTTATTTTCTGCAGGAGTTGAAGCCCCCCAATGGAATGGGAAAAAGAAAATCCAGGGCTCGAAAGCTCAATGCGGGTAGGTATTGCCTCATTGACTAAACCTTGTACTGGAAAGACCCTCTAGGGGTATTTCTGAGATGCCTGGACCTGTAGGTGGCCCAGAAGGTTATGTTTGATTTTCATAGAGGCCTTTGCGGAGGTCATCATTTCTGGAAGACCACAACCCACAAGATACTTCGAGCTGGGTATTACTGGCCCACTTTATTCCCTGATGTTTGCAGGGAGATCAGAGCTTGCATCAAATGCCAAAATTTCTCAGGAAAGCAACAGCTCAAATCACTGCCATTAAAACCCATAGTAGCTTCGACACCTTTTCAGCAGTGGGGGTTGGACTTCATCGAAGAAATTCATCCTCCCTCAAGTGGTCAACACAGATGGATCCTGACTGCAACAGATTATTTCACCAAGTGGATAGAAGCTGTCCCCGCCAGAAGCATATCACACAAAGTAGTTATCAACTTCTTGGAGGATATCATAGCCAGATTTGGCTGTCCCAACAATATCGTCACCGATAACGCTGCTTCTTTCAAATCTGAACTTCTAATTAAGTTCTGTGAGCAGTTCCAGATCTCGCTAATTCACTCCACCCCCTACTATCTCCAGGGAAATGGTTTAGCAGAATCCTCCAACAAAAGACTGATAAAGATCATCAAAAGATTATTAGAAGATAACAAAAAAGATTGGGATTCAAAGATGAAATTTTCTCTGTGGTCCGATCGTGTCACAATGAAGAAGTCTATGGGAACTTCGTCGTTTCAACTAGTCTACGGAGCAGAGGTAGATTTCCCTACTCAGCTCGCCTTACCTGTGGCGAAGTTATTTCAAGACTACGAGGGATAACCAAATCATATGATCAGAAGAATTCATCATATAGTGGAAGTGCAATAGATCAGAGAACAAGTGAGGGACGTAGCTTATAGTCATCAGCAGAAGATCAAACAGGCTTTTGACAGGAAGGTCAGGAAAAAGGAGTTCAAGATTGGGGATTTGGTATTTAAGTGGGATGCACCCAGATAGGATAAAGGCAAGCACAACAAGTTCGACGCCCTCTGGATCGAACCCTTCAAAATCTCTGAGATTTTCTCCAACAACACATACAGGTTGCAGGATCTGGAGGATGAAGAGGTTTTCAACAGCCCAGTGAATGGGCATTTTCTGAAAAAATGTTTTATTTGAGCCTTAGACAGCTCCTCTGTTTGTAAATATTGTCCTTTTACCTTTGTGTATTTTCTTTTTACATGTTTTCGTCTTAATAAGTGACTCCATAGCCCAATATCAAGGCAATGAAGCTGTGGAAGGAGTTCTTAGAGCATCGTAGGGACGACTCTATCCCCCATGGAGCCTAATGTTAGCGATATTTCTTGTCTCGGTATTAGACGTAACCAGGTCTACAGTTTGCATGGGAAGCACCCGAGCATAACATGAGAGAATCTTTCCATCGACGGCCGAGATCCATCCATAGAAGCAGATCGACAGCCATCGGGTTTTCTAGGCTGACCAGTTGCCCGAGGTTTAGCAAGGGTAAGCGCCATGGGTCAAAATGAATATGGACCGTCCGATCTCATTGGGACAAGTGGCAAGCCTGTCAGCATATCACAGATCGAGGTTTCGAGGAGCAAGCACCCCTCGTTTCATGCATTTCGAAACCCCGAACCCAAAATTTTCGATAGTGCCCAAGATCAGGCCCATGGTTCTGGCGCCTGGTCGTAAGAGAACATGCCTAGAGGAGGGGTGCTTATGTTTGTCATTTGGCCACTCAGGCCCCGAAGCATTGAGGTAAATCTCAGAAGGAAGGCATTGTGATGCTCCAGATGCCGATTCGACATGAGCTAAATCCCAGTACCTGTTGGAGATTAATGAAAACAAGAGAGGGTGGTTCAAACCTCACCTCGCTCATTTATTGCAGAGTATGGAGGTCCCAGCTGAAAGTCTGCCTGGGAGGGTCCCCTGTACCATTTCTCCTCAGGGAAGCCACGCCTAGTCTTCAACTCGCCAAAGGAACCTGCACATGCCAAGTCAACATTCAAAGGGTTCAGCTACCTCTGGCGTGGGCCATGCCAAATTAAGGTAGCGTATGATAGAGCAATGCAGGCTAGATTTGATTGAGGTGACACCATCCATTGAAAGTTTTGAGATGCCTCTGCTGGGCGAAAGGAAGGAAAGAGTATATGTAGGCGTTTTTTCCATTTTGTAATGATCAATGGTTGAGCAGAGCTCCCTACTGTAATGTTTTAAAAACTATTCTAGCTTTCAGTTTATGCATCTGTATAGGAGATTTCTTGTTTTATGACAGACAATTCTTCTTACTCCGTCTAATTTTCATTTCATGCTAAGAGAGTTCGTGAACGATCGACTCGTGCAAATTATTGCAGTTCTGTTATGATAAATGATTTATCGTTGCATTATTGTATTCTCTGGTTTTCTATATTTAAGTGCAAGAAGATCTTGTGTTTGGATGCCTTCTTCTACAATCTGTTAGGAACCTGTTGTTTATAACAGACCTCTGCTTTTCTCTTATATAAATCTTCCACCTGTTCACCCTTTACTACAGCTCACTGTCTAAAATTTAAGCAAGACCTCACTTGCTCATGCATATCTGGTCTGGTTTCAGAGTTGGAATGCTATTGTTTTGAGTTTACCTCCATTTTATCACCCCATTAAACAAAACATGACATTAAACTGATGGGCGTCACGCTCTGCTCCTGCTGCAATCCAGGAGTGACTTCTGACGCTAACAAGTTCTAACAATAACATCTTCTATAAATTTCGTGAGCCACTTAACGATCACTACAACCACCCAATCTGAGCTGTGTTGAGCTCTATAGTTGGAGGCCACGAGGGGGCACAAAACCCATATCATTGATTTGTCCACCAAATTCCCCCAATGTACCAACCACCATCTCCAATGCGCTCCGAGTGTCGGATCATGTGTCGGATGGAGTGTCGGATCATGTGCTAGATCAAGTGTTGAACAAAGTGTTGGACAAGGTACCATATGGAGGATCAGGCCATAATTTCTACCTATTGCAAGAAAATGATGCATTAGATCTTCATAAACATCGAACTGAGCCGAATTAATCACAAAACCAATGCAAAAACACCAATTATACATACCTTATACGAATTCATGGTGAATTGATATATAAAACTTTGAGAATCCTTCAAAATGGCTAATATGAAGAATAGAATATTTAATATCACTGAAAAAAGGATTTGATCATCATAATAAAACAATCAAAACACGAACCCAACATTACCCCCATGCCTAAGGAGTTGCATGTCCCTCTGCAAACAAAAATGAATCACCTGACATAACTAGACTCGTGAAGGAGGGGGTGGATTAGATTTAGAAGCTTCTCCCTCTTGTCCTGGATTTTTTTGTCTTGGGACTTTTACAATGCTTCAGTTGCATCTGGAGGCTATGATTGGTGGTGGTAATTTGATCAACCAATTGTTGGAGAGAATTCACTTTTTCTTGCAATACCGCATTGTCATGATGTAGATGCCTATCCATAGTTTTTATCTCTTCCAACTTTTGAAGCAACTGAGCATTTCTTGCTGTAATTTCTCAATAATTGGGGTATGATTAGATGGTTCAAAAGAAGAGGGCTTGGATCCCTTTATGAATGTAGAAGGTATATCAACTTTGGAAGCTGATGTAGGCATATGGGAGGTAGGAGTAACATAGTTTTTGTGAGAGAGAATAGGTTCAGATTTAACTTCTTTATTAGGCTCAAAATCTTCTGAAAAAACTTCTCTAAGTATTTTATGGAGACTTTCAAGATCATAAGACACTTGGATAGGATCCGAAGTTCTTGGAGATTTTACATTAGGTTTTCCACTTGCACTTCGAGTACTTCTTTGAAAATATTACCCTTTGAACCAATTGGATCATGTTCTATTCGTAGGGACTGAAGGAAAATCTTGTTGAAATTCATCTTGTAACTTCTTAGGTTGAGGATCAACAAGCGTTTAAGGGAATGGGGAATTATCAGCATGACTTTTGGTTTTCTTGCCCGATGAGGCTGTAGGGGAATCGACAATTTTCTTGGCCTTTTTCTCAGACAGAGAGATAGTTTTTGTTGGAGGGTTTGGATTCTTTGGAGAATGAGGCTTATATGGAGTAACAGTCCCTAAATCAATTGATATCTTGTTGGTCATGACTATGATATGGGGGTTTGAGAATTGATAGAGGAATTCATCCCATATCTTTCTTTTTTTTGTCAACTCAGTTATGACAAGAAATTTGATGAGGTTGTGGTGGAATAGACTATTTTGAGGATTGGAGAAGCTTTTAATCACTTGGGAATACATTTTCTCAAGACTTTTCAAGAAGTATAAAGGAAAATTCAGAGGCTTATTAAATAGGAAATGAGCTAACAGAAAAAAATGGCAATATTTAAAGACAGAGTACCTACCTTCACAAGTGATAAGCATGGTAATTATGATCATGGGATTAATAAATTAATCCTTGATCCATTCTTTGGATTACCCTTTAGATCCAAAAAAAAATTGAAATTCAATCTTGAATACTCTATTGTAGCTTGGTCATGGCAATTGATGGTGTTTGAACCATCGATCCCCAACTTGTGGCAATTTTCTGGATGAGGAAATTGACTCCTCAGAGACCAAGAAGGCAAAATCCCCTACATGTGCTAGACTCCCATCGAACCCAAGAGAGAATTGCAGTGAAATTCCATCATTGTGGCCCTGCAAACTGGCCAATAATGGTCCCCACCCTGTGCGAAGGAAAATATCTCTACAGTCTGTGAATTCAGGAATGGCCAACATCTCGACATAGGAGGAAGGTTCATAGCATTTAGGAATGGTTACAATGCAGAGGATGAGAATAAGAAAAAAATCGAGCAGAGGGTGACCACGACACAACAAGAAGGGGATGAGTGAAATGGAATTGGGAAAAAACACTCGATTTTTAATGCAATTCAGGTGGAAAATGGTCAAATTCGTGAGCGAATTCATCACACATGATTGCCATGTGTGACTATGATTTCATATCATTTGAATTTTGAATGGTGTACTTTGGAGACAACTGCAATTATGTGTGAATTAGATCAATGTCCAAGTCTTCGAATTGGACATTTGATCATAAAAATGAATTAAAAGTTTTTAATTTAATTATCAACTTGAATTTTAACAACATGCCATTCAATTCATATTAGCTTACCAATGAAACAGGTGTATCAATTCGAACAATCCTTATTTTCATGCAATCATGTTCATTTATAGTATATGCCTACCTCATCTGGTCCTTCATATAGTGCTTCATCCGGTCATCTAGATGGCAACCCATCCGGTCTATCAAATGGTACTCCATATGGCACTCCATGTGGAACTTCATATGGTACTCCTGTGAAAGTAGAAATTATCCCCATTATAATGGATGTTCACCCATAGCACTCAACTTGGGAAAATTTTGACAGTCATTGTGAATAGGAGCATGGATAGGATAAGTGTAAATAGAATGATCCACTGTTAATTGCCTTGTCATCATTATTGTAACACTATAAAACAATTGGTTCCTCTGTTAAATAATGTGTTCCTCTGTTCATAGGTGTGTAACACAAATCTGTAGTGACCATTTAATAGTCTATAATTGACACAAAGAACCAGTTAAGCAGTCTTTCATTCAAAATGTACAACAATCTTATAACACACAGTGATGTCATCAATATAGAATTTAGCATTTTAATAAAAACAATTGTTGATATAATAGCCCAGAATATCATGAAAGCAATATAATGGAATTTTTATAGAGATTCTACTTCCTCTTCTCATGGATTATAATATATATAGATAGTTTTTATCATTTATCATCTCAGGAAACCCCTCCCCCACTCCTAAGTATTTTGACACCTCACAATAAAAAATATAGGGAATTGGTCAATTCTCCCAATAGCCTAAGATTTACATCTTGC
This sequence comes from Picea sitchensis, assembly GCA_010110895.2. Classification (NCBI taxonomy): domain Eukaryota; kingdom Viridiplantae; phylum Streptophyta; class Pinopsida; order Pinales; family Pinaceae; genus Picea; species Picea sitchensis. Next base: position 7,861 of record SNQJ01S0036041.1, on the reverse strand, counting down.
CAAGTGTAGAGACAAATTTCACACATTAGTCTGACAAGATGGTTAAAGTATGGCCCCACCTGTAGGACATAACATCCTACATATAGTTAAGAAGAGGTAGGTGAGGGAGTCTTAGGATAGTCTTAATTATAGTTCCCAATGGCTGATTTATGGATTTCATTGACCTTTTCTTAACCATGCATACTTGTTTTCAGCTTTGTCTACAAGTAATGTCGTACAGTAGGACAAGTTTAAGATTTAGGAATTTTATTTATTGTTTTCCAGATCATCACCCTCGCTAGGTAGAATGCCTCGTTGCCATCAATCCTATTCAATACTGTGATGGGTTTACCTAGTCATACCACATGCTGGTACCCACTGCCAACAGACTTGTTCAATATCTCAGCTGGTTAGCCTCTTACACCCTTTTACAATAGAGACTGGTCCACCATCTTTTAAGATTTTTATATAAATATTTATTTTTGCAAGAAGATGGGGAGACAACTCAAAATATTTGTTTTTATTTAAGACTGAGATGGTATTTATGTTAGAGTATGACTCTTCTTTATGCATTCCTTATATATTGTCCTAATTTAAGGGGTACTTAAGTGGACGTATCCTATTTAAAGATATGGTATACTCAATCATTTTTAGTGTGTAGTGGATGGTACCATTGGAAAAGAACAAAAATGTATGTTCAGGCTTGACTCACTTTCTTCTTTTTTTTAAGCTATAGTGATCTTTCCATGGATAACCGCTAATCATACCTTCTTGCTACTCTTTCATAAAGATACTTACTCACCAACTCAGGGTTCTTGGGGAAATTGTAGGAATAACCTCTAGGTTTGATAGTCAAGGTGTCATTTCCTTATATCCTCTAGTGGTGGAGGTTAAGAGAAAATGCCATTAAATATGCCTTGAGAAAACAAAAGATAGAAATCTTACAAAAATATGGCTAATTCACAAAAAGTCATTATTCAATTAATTCTTAAGCATACAACAAGGTTCAAATATATCAATATCGTTTTAGAAGGAAAATACTTCCCTTTTTTCTCCTTGAAATTGTCCACTTGTGGTGAAATAAATACCTACAAAAATCTCTAGAATTGTTTATCAACAAAAACACACTTCAAATTACTTACATGTGTACAGTCAAAATTTAGAAAAAGTTTCAAGAACAGGGGGAGGGAGAAGAAACTTCCCCATTCACTAAGGCCAATGCCTTGTCAGTTGACATGACCTATAGAAAATCTTCTTTGGAAATGGGTATGTGGTAAAGTTTGAGTCGGTGTCCATTCACTACGAAAGAGACGTGTCCATTGTCAATTGTTTTAATCTTAATATCCCCATTATCATACACGGTAACTACCTCATAAGGACCCAACCACTGAGTGGTAAGTTTTCCTTTAAATTTTTTAAATAGGGAGTCAGACAAAAAAGACCAATCACTAGGTTCTAATTGTTTCTTCTTGATAAATTTTTCATGCCACTTGATCCTATGGTTTTGAACTAACATTGTTCATTGGATAGCATGTTTCCTAATCTCATCGAACTCATTTAATTGTAGGGCTCATTGTTTATGTGCCTCATCTGCATTTAATCCCAATTGTGCGGCAATACAGAAAGTCCTTACTTGGAATTCTATTGGTAGAAGTACTTGTTTTCCATACACTAGATAGTAGGGGGTATTCCCATTGGTGTTTATCCAGGTGGTACGATATGCCCACAAATCCTCTGGAAGTCTATCAACCCAATCCCTATGGTATAATTGAATAGTCTTGGATAAGATAGTTTCAAAAACTTCATATGTGGACTCTACTTGACCATTAGATTGTGGGTGATATGGATAAGAATTGCAATGCTTGATCCAATATTTGTTGTGGGGTATTCTACCCTATGGACTAACAAGTTAGGGCTTAAACTTGCATGCATATCATGACCCTTCATAAACTACTTTTGACCTTCTACCCCAACCTAAAACCCCTTTTCACAAGCAAACAAGGGAAGAACCAACTAACCTTTTTATCGACGGTTGGTGTATATCCTCCATTGAGCTTTATCTCCTTGCTTCTGTTGCTCCTTCCAAAAAGCGATCCTCCAATCAAGACAAAACTACGCATGCATGCTATTGTTCTACTAGAGGGTTAAAGATTACACACAAATCACATAAAACATATAAGACTCATGTATTTGGGACGAGAAAAGTATCTTTTTATTAATCTCAATATGAACCAACTTACAATGATTATAGAGACCGACCATCATTCCTTGATCCTGATCCTGGGCTCCTCCTCTTCTTTGTCCTCCAACTGCTTTTCTTGAATTCTCCTAAAGCTTGAGGAAAGGCTAAAGGGTTGGGACAAAACGGATTTGGAAATTGGGCAGAGTTTCTTTGCTATGATTTTCCTCCTTTGAATAGTACCCCTACCCCTTCTTTTATAGGCTAGAAGGAGCTAGGGTTTTAGACGAACTCTCGGCCATGCATGGTTGGGAGTTCTAGTTAACTGACCCAAAGCTTTTCATCCCGACGGAAACTTTCCTGATTTTTTGCTTTGTTAGGTAAGTGCTTGCTATAGTGGGCCAGCCCACGTTCCAACGCATGAAGCATAAGGCCTGCCAGCATTCCAACGTGCCCAACAGTGGGTTAGGGCGCGGGTTACTTGGTTTAAGAGGTTTTTGAAGAGTCTGTTCAACATGGCTTTGGCAATGAAGGGCAATGAGTTGGCCTGATGCCAGGTAAGAATGAATGGTGCAATTTAGGGTTATAACAGATGCCCCCTAATGTGTGAGGTCAGAAGAGAATCTGATGGCCGAAATACATTACCAATTCTTTACCAATCTGTACTGATATGCTGATATGCTGAATGAATGAAGAGTAGCCGCGAACAATACATAGTGGAGCTACATCTCGAAATCAGAAAGATATACATAGAAAGTATCCATCTCTCAGAAGCGGATTTGGCCTGATGGATGTACTTCAGAGCTCGAGCAACAACTTCAAAATCTTCTAAACTCGGGTAGGAGTGTAATATGACTGCACTACCCAGAGGTCTTCGACGGCTCATCGGTTGTGGACTTGATAATATTGATGATCGGACTGAAGGCTTCAGTGATTTCGAACAAAGACTTGATTGGACTTTCAGGATGGCCGGATATGCAGACAAGAGACATATTGCAGAGTGGCCTACTCAGGCTAAGTAACAAACTTCCCTTGGACAATAGCATGACAAGTAATAAGACTTAGGTAACATATCTATTAATCATAAGTCTATGAAGCAGGAGGCAATGCAAACTCTCCATATGTTTGGAAGAGTAACCAAACGATGGAGGACACAACTCATTATAGCGAGAAAAGCTTCCTAAGGTCGTACTACATCCCAAAGTCTGATGAATCAAATGGACAGATGTGCTATATCCAAGGGCGACTCATGATGCTGCCAATAAAGAAAATACTTTTCCCATCCTCTTTTTGGGGTATATTTGATTTTTTTTCTCTTTTTGAAGATTTTGAAAAGAATAAAGGAATATTACATAACAGTGGAGGAATGAACACAACAAACATACAAGTTCAAGGCACAAGGACAAGACTGATGTTCTAGGAAATGATACTCAGGAAAAATCCTCCAGTGGACAAAGGTGTTAAGACGCAAACGCAAATTGTTACTAGGATGATGGGTAAAGGATGCAAGTGCAGTTGATATAACACACAATGGTAACGTCCTTCGATGTAAGTTTAACGAGCCCAAAGAAGGGAAGCTCGGTGATTTTTCATGTTTAGAGAGTCTAAAAAAGCATAAAAAGAAACTCCAATGGGGTACCTTTTTCATCAATAGTCTAGTTGGTTCGAAAAAGGGGTAAACTAGCACCGAACAGACGTCAATTCAAAACCATTTTAACGAGTGTGACAAGGACAAGATCACTCGGCTATTTTTTCAATTTTAAGGAGTCTGAAAAAAGCTTAACTATGGACTTCATCAGGAATATTCTTCTGGGCTGTTTTAACGAGTGTGAAAGAATAAGGTCACTCAGCGATCTTTTCAATTTTAGGGAGTTTGAAAAGAGATTAACTATGGACTCTGGGGGGGGTTTCTTTTTCGTAAATTTAGTCCCTCAGGCCCGAAAAAGGAATAAAATTATACCTGAGGATACTCTTCTAAAGAATCGGAATTTGATAGAGTGTTCCTTTGTTCATACAGTTGACCGTCTGGACCGAAAAAGGGGTAAACTACCGCCGGACAGACGTGACTTCAAATTTCAGTTTAACGAGCGTGAAGGGTCACAAGATCGCTCGACAATCTTTTCATGTTTAGAGGGTCTGAAAAGGGCTTAAAAGGAGACCCGATATGTTTTGGGAGTCCGGAGGGTAAGACAAAGAGTGAAAAAGACCCATGCAAATGAGGCTCAAACTCATATTCAGGAAAAACTATGCAGACTCCTGAGCCTACTATGTTGTCAGAAATGACATGGACACCATACTGCAACCAGGAACTACCTAGGGCATCCATGTTTTGGTAAGCTCTACCATCAAGTTGCGACACTTCTAGAGTAGATATGATGGTTCAGTGTCACAACCGGATGGGATCGATCCTATATCGTAAGAATAAAAGACAACGAGATGCAACAGTGGGGATAAAATCCTACCCTATATGCTCAGGTTGATTTTTGGAAAAAAAAATTATGGACTGTCCTTATGTATATATATATTTTTATTTTTCTATTTTTTCTAAAACTCAATGAAAAATGTCCCAATACCTGTTCAAATCCCTTCTGTATAACTATGGAACCACTCAAAATGGTTTTTGGTATAAAGAAACTGACAAAAGGGGCCAAAAGGGTGACAAAAAGAGGCCAAAAAGTCTATAAATAGAAGCCGGTAGCTCATTATCACCATTGCTGATTTGGAAATTGACTCTGGAGCCAAAAGACCCCCTTTGCCAGAGATCGTGATTCCGGGAGTTACAGTGGACCAAACGGACTTCTGCTCGGACCAAGTAAGTACAAACTCCCCTATCTTGCATTTCAATACGTCATTTAAAGTTTTTTGGTATGTTTGGGGGGTGGTCGTCATCCTCTAAGAGGGAGGCCCTAGTAAAACACAGGCTGTCCAGGGACAACCCGTGGGTACCCGTGCGCAGAGTCAAAACTGCGCGCGGGTACCCACAACTTTCGCCTCGACAGCCCGCGGGTTACCCCCGCGCAATGGAAAAACGTGATTGAGATGAAAAATAACTCCCCCTCTGTCTTGTGTGTTTTGCAGGATGTATGTGCATTGGAGAGAGAGGGAGCATGAGGCTACCAATCAGGCAGTGGCTACAGATACGAACGTGATGGCCACGTTGACGCAGTGTGGCTTGGTAAAGTTCTTTCTGTGTCTGTATATGCACGCTCAACCCAGGCTGCTGAATGCCTTGGTTGACTACTGGCACCCAGATGCAGAGGCCTTCATGATAGAGGGGCAATCCTTGGTGCCCACCACTGAGGATATCTATTTTTTGACGGTCCTCTCAAGGAGAGGGGAACCCGTTAACCTTCAGACCTTTCCTGCGAGGCCGAGCAAAGTCTCGGAGTTGATAGAAGAATATTGCGTGGCTGGGACCAATCAGGGGACTTCTTCGATACCGGTTAGCAGTATCACCAGCCTTACTCTACAGACTATCTTATCGCTCATTGGGTGAATTACCGGCTCCACAGCCGTACATCAGGCGTCGCGCGCACAGATGAACTGTGCAGTTCAGTGCATGAATGCACAAATATATGACTGGAGTACCACACTGTTAGAGAGCATGAAGAGGCAATTGACAGATTGCCGACAGCGGACACACAGGAACTTCGGGTTCGGGACTATCCTGTGTTCGTTCTTTTTTGAGAGAGTTCCATGTTTCAGTCCTCGGCTGACAGTACGAGGACATCTGGCGACTTTCCCTACAGTATGCATATGGGCAGCTTTGCTGCCGTGATAGGGTGGTGGGAGGACCACAGAGGCCTTCAATGATGACTTTTTTGCTTGGTTGTCACGGTAGATCCCCGCTATCGAGGACTACCCATACGTGGGGATCAACTTTTCCAGAGATCTAGCTATACCAGTGCCTCCTGGTGAGGAGCGAGGCGAGATGGGTAAGTCTCCGCCTATGCAATTTTTGTTTTGTTTTGTTTGCATATGTAACTTTTTATGTATTTTTTTGAGATATATAACATGTTTTTGGATAACAGAGTTTCTGACGGGTGAACTTTGTGTTGCGTGTAGATGTGGGACCCGTGTGGCCTGCCAATTTTGCGCGGAACAGGCACCTCCCACGGCTAGAGGCCGCAGCTGTCGCCGTCGGGGGAGCAGCAGTAGTAGGGAACCTCCCAGCAGGGGAGGCCAAGAGGGTTCTTAGGCGGGTTGAGCAGAACTTCACTGCGCTCACTCGCACAGTTCCCATGGCAGAGATAGAGGACTTGCCGCCCTCTATGCAGACTCATGTGGTGGGGGCACCTCGGACATGGGTCTGATTCTTTAGGCATTTATCCCAGGCCGTTCATGATTATAACAGGGCCCACAGGCCTTGAGAAAACTTGTAAACTTTTTATGTGCCATAAGCACCTTATTGTATATATATTTTTTTAGGGCATAAGCCCTGGTGACTCATTATGATTCCCACTTTTTGAGGCACTTGCACCCATCTCTGTACTCTGAGGACTTTATGATGTATATATATGGTTTTTATTTCTTTTCTGTGTCTTTATGGATTATGTGTTCAAAAAATGTATTTACATGTGTTTGATCATGATCTTCTTATATGTGAGCAAGATGCCAATCTAAAATGTGATCAGCTAGAGTATCTGTGATTTGATTTAGACTCCTAGGAACATGAAAATATGTAATATAATCAAAGTTGCGTTCCAAGAGACGTACCCTAAGGAATCATCGGTATAAAGTAGGATCGTGCACATGGTATATTCTGTTTAGCTGCGACACAACCAGTTGAGCATGTAGATAGACTCGGAGACGAGAGATACCCAATGACAAAGCGTCACAGAGCAACTCAATAACTGCGCTATACTCAACAACATTGTTTGTGGTGTCACCTAAGCATATTCCTCCGGAAGATAACAACTGACCCTGTGGTGTAAATATTACCCAAGCTGCAGAGGCAAGCCTCCGCGTGTGTCAACTAGCACCGTCCGCATACCCAATGAACACCTCGGACTCACTTGACATCTGTCATAGTGACGAAAGATAACATTAATGACACGTCCATGACACGTTTTTCAAAAGAAACGAAAGAAAGTAATAGCACAAAGACTATACATACGTTACAAAAAGTTACCCACAATGACCCTATGAGTAGTACTTCTTGAGGTAGAGACCATTTCTAGGCTCCGCCAAAGCATTCCCTTCAAAATTGACCAGACGATAAGCGCCCTTTTTTAACACCTCCTTAACAATGAAGGGTCTGAACCACATGGGTTTAAAATTTCCTGCCCCCAGGGGGTCCTTATCTTGGTCGTAAACCAGGACAAGGTCGCCCTCAGAGAAAACCCGAGGATGAACGGACCTACCATATTGACACTTAACCTTATGTTTATGAGCCTCGTTAGCCAGTGCCACATCACGACACTGTTCATCAAGCTGCTCAAGGTGTACTAACTGTTCTTCAAGCAGAGAAGTGTTTGGCAATAACTGTACTGCCAATTTCAAAGATGCGATTTCAAATTCGATGGGCAAGACTGCCTCCAGCCCGTAAACGAGTTGGAAAGGTGAGAAATCGGTTTTAGTCTTAACTGATGTTCGGTAAGCCCATAATGCCGAGTATAAAATCAAATGCCAGTTTGACTTGGTTGAGTTGATGGTTCGCTGTAGCATTGTCTTAAGAGTTTTATTAACAACTTCCACCTGCCC
>SNQJ01S0036040.1:86921-99003 GCA_010110895.2 Picea sitchensis | reverse complement strand
TTCCCTAGAAGGAAACCCTCTTTTATGAGGGAAATGTATTGCGGTTATGTATGTTGGTGAGTATTGTATTCTGAGAGAGGAGACTGTGAGAGAAAGAAGAGGAAGTTATAGCGGGTTTTGCTGTAGGTAGTATCCCTTCATTTTGCTGGATAGTAATAAAGAAATGACTTGTCAATTTCTCTGGTGGACGTAGCCCACACTGGGTGAACCACGTAAATCTATGTCTCTCTTGTATTGTGTATCTTCTATGTTTTATTTCCGCATTTGTATTATTTTATTGCTCTGCGGTCCTATTTTTCTAACAACCCCTATCTTAGCAAGGCATGTAAACTTGGGAGGGGCAACTAGTAGTGACCAAAGGCAATCTAGTCAAAGGAGGAGATTATCAAATAAATCTGTGAATAGATCATCCAGAGAATGTGCTCAAAATAGTGCTATGGATGCAACTTTCTTAGATAGGTTGCACATTAATACTCCAACACCGAAGAATGAAGGGAATACATCACGACAATAAAATATGTTTGGTAATTTTTATTTATTTTATTTTTGTGTATTTATGTTTATGTTATATATATATATATATATGTGTGTGTGTGTGTGTGTGTGTGTGTGTGTGTGTGTGTGTGTGTTTTTAATGTTTTTTGTTTTTGTTAAATGTTGTAATTAGTTTCAATTGTGTATGTGTAGAGGGTGAGTTTATTGCAAGAGAAGATAATGAAAGAGAGAGTGCTTATGATGAAGATTCCAATGCTGGTGAAGAGGGTGAAGGTGGACTTAGGGGGGGTTATCAAGAAACATAAGATTACACACCTACGTCCACATATCCCTTAGATGTTGGTGATGAGCTTCCTTGGGAAGGGTATACTGAAGCGATGACCCTTGAACGATGTTCAGGTGTTAAAAGTAGGCTACAAAATGATTTGAGACGCTTTGATCTCCCTCGAGAGAGTAAGCAAATCTTGGAGTTTGTTTTGCATTCATTGCAGAAGTTTATGGATGCATATCAAAAGATGGGGCCAACAACTGATATTTTTATCAATTTGATGAGGAGACAAAAGTCGGAGGTGGTGGGCCCCGATAAATGGGAAGTAGTAAGAAATAGAGTTTCAAAAGAAGATGCAATTTTTATGTTTAATTTCAAAGAGGGGCCAAACAGAAAGATGTTGAAGGTGCAATATTTTAAGCACCCCAACATAGCGGGACACCTTTATAATAGATTTTTGGCAGCGTATGGGAAGTTGTCATGGAATGATGAGGTTCCACATTACTCTGCTAGAATATTTTATGGAGAGTTTTTCATGGACATGCACCCTGATTATACCAACCTACTGTCTAGTTATTATGGGGATAGTAAAGGATGAACATATAATAGAAAAGGGGCATACTGAAATGCAGCACTGCAAAGGCCTCCATGACCTTTGGTGTCTCGTCCAACAGGGGAATTTTCCTCGCATTTAGAGATGCAAGCTACAATGAATGATGGAAAGGAGGCCAGGAATGCAATCAGAGAAAATTTTAGAATCATTCTTTTATGGTGTTGATGTTGGTTTGAACCGTCAGAGAATTGAAGGAAATTCTCGTGTCAATTTTGTTTATAAATCAGATGAGGAGATAGATTCCATGTCCATAATGGATATACTAGAGTATGCAAAACGTTGTCATAATAGTTTGAAAGAGTTAATTCAAAATGATGAACCAAACAAAGGATTGGTATGTGTTACAGTTAGTAAATTTTGCATGCATTTGTGAGGATAGTTTTCTTGTAGTTCTAGATACATATCATTGTATCTTTAAAAATAATTGGGTTGTTATCGTCATTCATTGTAGTTTGGTCATTTGTTAAATGCATCTTCAGTGAATAGGGAACTTGATTCATTGAGCTTAAATTTGGAAGGGTTGAATCAGGTATGTGCTTAAAAATATCCACTTTAGTTGTCCAAACTTCAGAACATGTTGAATAATCAACATGCATGATTTTTATTTTTTTGTATTAATGTAAACACAGATTCATATTTCGTCTCCCACTACTTGGGCAGGCTTGTCCCAATTCTCATTGGGAGAGTTTGAAGAGGGTGGGAGTTCACAGGTATCATTACATGTTGAAAACAAATTTAGTTATATATGAAAATTGCAATGTCGTTTAAATTATTAATTTAAAAGAAAAATGTCTTAAACAATATATAATTTATTGAATCTTAGGGTATGGTGGGTAAGACCGTGACTCAACCAACCATGGGAATTCCATCTTCTTCTGTGGTTGATGATATTCAGATTGGCACACCATAGGTATTACATGTTTCAAAATTTAAAACTACAATTTAATTTGTTAAAATCATTTAAATTTAATTTTCAAATGTACAAACTTAAAAGGTGTTATAGGGAAATGTGGAGAAGAGTGTGCAAGAGATTGGGATTGAGGAGGATGCATGCATACCTGAGAAGGATGCATCTATTCAGGATGATGCTTAATTAAATGTATGCACATTGCACATTAGTGAGTTTTAGTTTGTTTTTATGTTGGGCCTTTTATATATAAGTGTTCAATCTTATTTGTGTTGAATATGCATATTGTTTTTTACTTTTTTCAAATTTATGTTTAATCAAATTTTTAATTAAGATTGTCCTATTCATAGAAGGGTTACTCAATTATTGTCTATATAACTTCTCAATCTTCGATCAATCATTCTGAAATATATAGAACTCCTATATAAGTTTATCGTCGTCTAAAATGGTACATTCAATCTTATTTATGTTTAGATCATGATGCAAACCTAATTCTGAAATCTAGCATTTGATTATATGAGAACAAAATATAGATCTCCCAAATCAAAAAGAGGGAAGATTCTAAATTCACTTGGATATTGATCTTATTTAATATTATATCATGATTCAACCTGAACTATTCTAGATTTAAAAATATGATTACATGATCTTATTCATGAACTTATTTATACATGTTTAAACTTTAGATCATGATGTAGGCGATTTTGAACTTGAGCATTTGATTATTTGAGAAAAAACTCTATCCCACTTCAAAAAAGGGGAAGATTCCAAATTTTATTCGATTTCATTCCTTACCTTCTTGTCCAAGAATGGTGTAATATGGAGATGTGTTTTCTGCATACAACAAAGTGAATTCCACTATTCCATCTATTCCACTGCAGAAGAGGAGATAAGTATTTTCCTTGAAGAATGGATAAGTATTTTCCTTCAATAATGGATTAATATGGAGATTTGTGAACTTTTTGCATGTACACAAGAGAATCTACAAGCACACAATTTTTCTCTTTAAAAATTTGCTAGATATGATCTTACTTTGTTTAGATCATGTAGGCAATGTTGAAAAAACATTTGGTTATAAAAGAAAATTAAATATTTATGCAAAGAATGGCTTAATATGGAGAGTAACTATTTTGGAAGTGATAATATTTAGAGAAAGAAATAATCTTAGATCTGTGGAACTCCGGTTGGGTATGTTATTCTCGCTCATGTGGTTATGTTAATCTTGATGATTTGCTTGGGTGTGTTATTCTTTCTCATTGTTATTTAATAAAGTTAAATATCTTTAAAATATTTGCTAATAAAGCATATGCTAGTATGTGTTATTGGTTTTTCTTTTTATTGTTACAGTGATGCTTAGATTATTGGTAGAAAAGAAGCACATGGATTTTGAAAGATGAAACTGTTGAATCTTAGATCTGTGGAACTCCGGTTGGGTATGTTATTCTTGCTCACATGGTTATGTTAATTTTGATGATATGCTTGGGTATGTTATTCTTTCTCATTGATATTTAATAAAGTTAAATATCTTTAAAATGTTTGCTAATAAAGTATATGCTAATATGTGTTATTGGTTTTTCTTTTTATTGTTACAATGATGTTCAAATTATCGGTAGAAAATGAGCACATGGATTTTGGAAGAGGAAACTTCAACAGTTTTGGTATGTCAATTTTTCTTCAATCACAATTTTTTTATTTATTTATCTAAAATCGTATGTGTACATTTTATTTAAAATTTGTAGATATATTTTATTTAAAATTTGTAATTTTTTTTTTCCATGTTTGAAGATATATATCTCAGCGATGGTTTAGAGTTGAAGTTTGGAGATAAATGTTAATTGATTCTTAGTTTTTATTATTTTTTGTTAATTTTGGGACCAACACCACTTAATGGTGATATTGTATTTAGATATTGACATGAAGATTGATCATAATTAGATTATATCATTACCCTATAAAAGCTTATGGGTATGTATAGGCATGGTGTTATGACATTACATTAGTGTAATGTAATTTTTATATGGAAAACACTCATTACTAAGAAGTGATTGGATTCATGTTATGCATAAGAGATCATGGGTTAGTAACTCCATATTGAACACAAAAGCTTACCTTATTTGATTCATTACTAGTATAAAGTATTCATTATTAATATCCAATGACATTTGAGTTAACATGTCATATGTTTTCCTTGGGGATTCTGTGCATGCCAATTTGGCATGAAAATTGTTGGGGCATGCACAGAACTGTTGGGAACAGTTCTGTGCATGCCCCAACAGTTCTGTGCATGCCCCAACAGTTCTGTGCATGCCAAATTGGCATGCATAACAACCATAGGGCTTATGTGCATGCCAATTTGGCATGCAGAACAACCATATTGGTATGCACAACAACCATAGGGATTCTGTGCATGCCAAATTGGCATGCACAACATTCATGCACAGAACCGTGGTTTAAAAGGATTGGTAGTCATGGGAAACTAATATCATATGAACTTATATAAGCTTAAAAAAATAATAATAATATATACTTATATTATTACCCTATATAAGCTTATGGGTATGTACATGCATGATGTTATGACTAGACATTAGTGTGATGTAATTTATATATGGAAATCACTCATTAATAAGCAATGATTGGATTCATCTTATGCATAAGAGATCATGGGTTAGTAACTCCATATTGAACAAAAAAACTTACCTTATTTGATTCATTACTAGTATAGTGTATTCGTTATGAATATCCAATGCCATTTGAGTTAACATGTCATATGTTTTTCCTTGGGGCTTCTGTGCATGTCAAATTGGCATGCACATCAGTCATATGGTTCCTGTGCATGCCAAAAGTGCAGCTAAACCCATCTTTCACAAATCATTCTATCTGTCTTCACTGAAGGACTACACTGACATGTGACCCTTCCCCTTCTAAACTTCAATCATACTGAAGCTTGATTCCCTTCTTAATCCCCAAAGGATAGATGGGAAAGAGAGACCACACTTCAGTATAGATGGGAATGAGCTTAAATCATGCCCTTCAGTATAGATGTATGAACTGCACTTAATGAGATAATGAGAGATGGATTCACATCCTTGTTCATGAGATAAGTCCCTTCCCCTATGATTAGATGTATTCACTTCATACCTAGATGGGATGTATAGAAGGAGAGAAGAAGCACTACCCTTTATTAGTTGTCTTAACTAATGGTTGGTAGTTGGCTATTGTGCATGCCAATTTGGCATGCACATAACTGTTGGGGCATGCACAAAACTATTGGGAACAATTATGTGCATGCCCCAATAGTTATGTGGATGCCAAATTGACATGCACAACAACCATATGGTTGTTGTACATGGTTGTTGTGCATGCCAATTTGGCATGCACAGAAGCCCTCTAATTGTTGTTATCAGGTTCTGAACGATGATACTTGTCTTAAGAGTCGTGTATATATATGGTATAGCATCTACACATGTACAATGAAATATGTAACATATATCAGAAACAATTAAAAAGGCAATTATAACTTTTTTTATAAATAATTTATTAATTTTGTTAATTAAATAATGTATTTCCTAAGTTTGTTACTTAAGAATTTTATCATGGTGTTAATATTAAAGTATTAAAGGTGCATTTTATGAAAGTGAACTCATATTTATATAATTCTATTTGATTTGAATGATTTCAATTTATTTATTTTAAAATTTGTTACCATTCATTCGAGTAAAGGAAGAAGATGTGTTGGATCATGTTGTCATTGATGTCAAAGGATTGATTTCAAAGGAACAATGTCTTGTCATAGTATATTGATGTAGTATGTATTGTCATTGTTATCAATGGATTGATTTCAAGTGAAATCATTGATATATGAATCATAGATGATGTCATGCATAGATGAAGATAGATCAATGTGTTGTCATTGATATATGATGCATAGAGGATGCCATGCATAGATGAATATGGATCAATTTGTTGTCATTGATATATGATGCATAGATGGATTGATGCATTAATTTATTTATTATTGGATCATGTGGTCATGCATGTAATCAATGACAAAGGGACAATATCACAATGATGTGTTGTCATGGGTTATTCCAGTTGGATTGATGTAAAGATGACTCATTATTGTCTTGTCATGGTTGATAGGGAGTACAAATGGATGAACTCCAAAGTGGTGCCCTTATTTTGAAAGACCTCATAGGAAGATGATTTGCAGTTGAGTCATCCTATAAGTATGGTTAAAGAACCCATGCTTAATTGTGGAATAATGAGATAAATATCAATGAATTTGTCAGTGAAACTATCCTAAATGGATAGTGCTTGTCATGCCAATTTTGGTGGTATGTGGAACGTCACATAACTCCTCATGGTTAGAGAGTTATGGCCTTGTGAAGTTGGAGGACCCTCGTGTGTTGGCTAGAAGCCCCAAAAGATCAAAGAAGTCAAAGTGTTTACAAAGAAGAAATTATTTAAATAATAAAATGAAGTGATGAAGTCAAAGAGGATTATTTAAATAATAAAGTTAATGGAGAACTTTCTAATTATGCAAAGTGGTTATAAGTGCGTTAACCCTAAAATAAGGAAAGTGGGTTAAGTGGACAAGTGGCCATGTGAACAAAGTGGCCAAGTGGACAAAGTTGGACAAAGGTGGCTATGTGGAAAATGTGGCTAAGTGGAAAAAGTGGATATGTAGACAAAGTGGCTAAGTGGATGCATCTAAAGGAAGCTACTTGGAGAATATAAATAAGAGGCAAGGGTCTCTTGTAAAAGCAATCTTTCTTAAGCATATTGAAGATCTATTCTGAGTGAAAGATTCATTGCAATTTCTCATAGATGCATCAAAGTTTTCGTAAGTCTTAGATCTTGACGGTGAAAGTTTCAAAAGTTCAGAAACCCTATTTTCTGAAGGAGTACGCGGGCTGAAGTGATCCAGAGCACGTACATACATGGGCTGCAGTGAGCCATAGCGCATACACACGCGGCCTGAAGGAGGTCAGAGCGCATATAGTTGGAGAGAGTCATGGAGACTTGAGTAAGAGCTTGTGTCAGGTTCCTGAAGTATGAAGCAGGTTCCAGATCTGTATTCTATGGGCTCAGATCTGCCATAGAAGTTTGAGTATGATTACATTATTGTTTTGATGGATACCTTTTTCTTATGTTATGGTGAATTCTTAAGGCATTCTTGGTATGGCTGTTGTGATATGGTTTATTTTGGTTGATTGACTAAGTGAGAAACACTCTTATGTTTCAGTACTGATATGGTTTCCATAGTATATTGGTTACTTATACATGATCAAGTAACATTCAAATTGTATGGTTGAGGAGAATGAGTAAGTTGTTGGATAGTATATATGTGTTGTGATTGGTTATGGTACAGATTGGACAGTGAAAGGCAGAGGTGGATGTGACAGAGACTACATAAGATCTGAGTTTTCAAGGGGAGAGAAAACCCTAGTTTTTGGGGAGGCATACACAGGCTGTTGTGAGCCAGACCGCGTACATATGTGGGTTTCACTATTGGTAGGGCATGTACATACGCGTGCTGCACTACTGACAGGTCGCGTACCTGTTGACAGATTGGTATATGTTGAGGATTGAATCCTCTTCTCAGTTGGTGTTGAGTTGTGTAAGTTGAGTCTTGCATTGTAGAGCTGGTGCTCTTGTGGAGTTGTTACTCTATTCAGTTGTTGCTGATAAAACCCCAAGGATTGTAGTTCATAATAAAAAGAAAATTGTACATACATCTTGTGTTCTTTATGTTCCTTATGGTAATGGCTTATTGATGTTCTCTGTTGCTGATATATGTTTACATACAACTGGTTATAAATTGACAGTAATAAGTGTTGAGTAAATTGTGATTGCTAACTAAGGAGTTTTGTAAAAGGAAGTTAAAAATATCCCTACATAATCACATTAAGGGTTTCACTATTGGTAGGGCATGTACATTATCGCCAAGTGTCGACCATCACAGTGTCGCACTGCTGACGATTATATGTTGAGGATTGAACTTTCTCAGCTTGGTAAAGAGTTGTGTTGAGTCTGTATTGTAGAGCCGTGCTCTGTGAGTTACTCTATTCATTTGTTGCCGATAAAACCCCAAGGATTGTAGTTCATAATAAAAAGAAAATTGTACATACATCTTGTGTTCTTTGGTGTTCCTTATGGTAATGGCTTATTGATGTTCTCTGTTGCTGATATATGTTCACAACAACTGATTATAAATGACGCGAATAAGTGTTGAGTACCAGATTGCTAACTAAGGAGTTTTGTAAAAGGAAGTTAAAAATATCCCTACACTAACACCACCCCCCACTCTTAGTGTGATCGACAAAAATAAATATCGATGTGTACAACAATTGGTATCAGATCAGGCCTTCACTTATAGCCTTAACAAGCTTGGAGGAGATACATGGACACACAAATGGATGATGAAGTTCCAATCCTTTATGAAAATTATTATTCAGCATGGAGAATAGAAATGAAAGAGTATTTGAAAGAAAAAGGAGTAGATGTTTGGAAAGAAACTATTGGTGGATCAGTTCCCTTGAAGAATAAGTCAAAGTTTGTAGCTCAAAAGGAAGAAAAAAAGAATGATGCATTGGCTCTCAAGACCATTTTCAATGGACTCTCAAGTTCTATCAAAGAAAGCGTGGGACAATGCACTTCCACCAAGGATCTATGGCTAAAGATAGAGGAGACATACCAAGGGAAAACGGAAGACATTAAAGACAACTCTAAAGGTAAATAATCTCCTGATTGCAATAATTCTAAGTGTAATGATGTTGAATGTTTCTCTACAAGTAAAGAAGAAAATCTAGAAATATTTTGTGTAGAATCAGATGACAGTTATCCCATGGAAGAAGTATAAGAAGAACTTTCAAATCTTAAAAAGAAAGTTGATTGGGGTCTATATGAATACAACTATGATCATAGTTATATAGACTATAGCTGTCTTTCTGAGAACACTAAAAGGTTTCTTGAAAAGAATCAAAAGAATATTTTGAAACTAAACGAAATGCTCAAAGAACAAGAAGAAAGTAAAAGGACACAATTAGAAGAAAAGGAAGAAAGATCAAAAGACTAAAGAATGAAATAGAAGAAAATAAGAAGGAATATGGTGAGATAAGAAAAAGTCTTGAAGCTAATATCCATCTCAAGACCCAAATTGAAGAAGCCAAAAGGGTAGAGGAACTATTAAAGAATCAAGTAAATGAAAAGGAAGATTCATGTCATAAGTTGGAAACTGAAGTTGTTGATCTTAGAAAGAAAGTAGAGAAGTCAAACAAATTCTTGAATAGATCAACAATATTGAATGAAATCTTGGATAGTCAAAGATCACCAAATGATAAATTGGGTCTTGGATACAACAAAGAAGCTACATATTTTTAAGAAAGCACCTCAAAGAAGCTTGAGGTAAGTCCCTCATTCTCAAAAGATGGAAATAATGTTGCAAGTCAACCATCTACACAAGGGAAGGAGACTTTCAAAAGAAAAAATAAAGGAAGACATCAAGAAGCCATCTTTACACCTCAAAGCAAATTTAGAAGAGAGACACCTTCAAGATGGACACCAAAGCAAATGTATGAAAATGTTTTTCATTGTCACTATTACTCATGTAATGAATATGGTCACAAAGCTTTGGAATGCAGATATTATGCAAGGAGAGATAATGGAATATTTCATAACACCCTAAGGTGTTGGAGATGTAATCAAGTAGAACACATTGCTGGTCATTGTCACACCATGAGATGCTACAACTCTAATGGATTTGGACACAAATCCCAAGATTGCTAGAACACAAGAAGACAATCCATGAGAAGTGTTTCATATAGTATGACTAGAAGAACACATGAGGCTAGAAAGGAAGACAATGTTGGAAACATGGAAGCTCAGAGATCAAGTTCTGAGAAGCTGGGACACCTTCAAAAGTGGGTGAAGAAGACTGAACAATCAGAATAGAATGGCATCCCTAAGGAAATCTCAAGCTTGACTTCTTCTGAAGAATGCACAGGTTACATTGATAACAGTCGCGTACATATGTGAGCTGACCTATAAATAGGTTGCATACATACACAATCTTTCTGTATAGTAGGTCACGTACATGTGTTAAAATCCTTGGAAAGTAGGCTATGCAAATAAGTTGCATCTCAGTGTGATGGTATAACTTTGTGTTGTAGCATCTGACATGGTTTGTTGCAGGTTTTCATGATTACATGTTAGCATACATGATGTATGTATGGTGATGACATATGGTTGAGTGTTGAAAGTCTATCCTTGATGCATTATACTAACTCTAGAGTATGGATTGAGGCATTTTCTGTTGAGGAACAATGTTGGTTGTGACAGTGAAGTTATGGCACTTTGGTTATGAGATATATCATGATGATGCTATCTAGAGATGTCATTGATCTATTGAGACACACTTCTAATACATGTAGTTTTGGATGCTTAGTATTTTCTATAGTGAATGGAGGTTGAGGTATAAGGGTACATGGCCGATACATATTTGAGTTCCATTGATATATCTTGTGATGTATCATTAGAGGCATATTTGTTGGATATCTTGGTGCATGAATTTGGCATGTGGTTGAGCTACATACTGGGACATGTAGTTGATGAGTTGATGAGGTGGTTATGTTGTACATCATTGATGAGTCATAACTTGATCTATTTTTGGTGCATGGTTGATGCTCTTGCTTGGTACAGGTGGTGATACATGTTTAGTGCAATGTTGATGCACTCATAGATGCTATATGTTTGTGGGTGATAGTACTTGGCTAAAGTACATAATTGGTATTTCTTGCTTAGCATATACTTTGCTACATGATGTATAGGATGATGTAGTTGAGACACTTGTTTTGATGCTTGGATAATATATTGATGGTTGAGATACATGGTTATGGCACTTGGGTCATGGTAGAGGCATTTCATGAGAGATATGACACTTGTTTGAGGCACACAGTTGGCATGTTGGTAGAGGCATTTGTTTGGTACACAGTTGGCACATGTTCTTGGAATATGGTTCATAGACTTCATTGATTATATCTTATGGCATATTGTATGGTATTGATGTACATGGTTGATGTACATGGGTGCTGTGCACGGTTGGCACACAATATGGCACAAGATGTACATGGTTGATGTTTTGTTCATGATTCTCTATTCACTATTAACATATCTTTTGATTCATGATGTATGGTATGGCATGATTTTGATGCATGGACAGGTCCAAGGATCATCATAGGAAGAGAGGATCACTCTTGAGCAGTTGATCTATGTTCCAGTTGAGCAGTAGAAATTGCAGCAGAAGCAGATTGCAGTGGTAGCATATTGTTCATCTTGCAGAGAAGATAGAGGGAGACATACCCACAGGGGGAGTCATTCTTCTTTCCATGTTTCTAGAAGGAGAGATTCATCATATGTAGGATATAGAGATAGATTCTTGGAGAGAGAGCACAGAGGCACGGTTCCAGGGAGAGCGATGGTCACAGGGGGAGCATGAGCGATATGTCTTCAACATTACATCAGAGTGATATCCATTGTTCAAAAAGGGAGAGATGATTTAGAGGAAGATCAAAGGCATCCAAACAAGGGGAGCAGCCCCAAGGAGAGTTCAGGCAGGTGGAGCATCCCCAAGGAGAGAACTACCCTTTTCCATTGATGTCAAAGGGGGAGAGACAGTCACATCGATGTGATTGAGATAACTATTGATGAAGAGAAATGCCATGTCTACATGTTGCCATCAATGATTGGTGTTGACATCAATGTTGGTATTGCCATCAATGCCAAAGGGGGAGATTGT